>BHFT01004622.1:0-17067 GCA_004320025.1 Laticauda laticaudata
TTCTCTCCGTTTTACATCCTCTTTCCATCCGTTGGTGCTGTGTGACAGGGGCTTTAACCACTAATGAAAAGCCAAAATGAAACTCAGAATAAGGGCCTGTGACCCCTAGTATGGTGGGATGGAACAGCTTGAACTGTTTAGAGCAGGAGTGTCAAACTCAAGGCCTGCAGGCCAAATCTGGCCCATGGGGTGCTTATATCTGGCCCACGGGGCCACCCTGGAAACAGTAAAGGACCGGTCTGCAGTGTTTTTGCCAGTGGAAATGGAGCTCCATTTTCACTGGCAAAGTACTTGGGCCATCATAGACGCCTCCGACATGAGTGACATCTAGCTGGCCACACCCACCATGACCCCACACACCATGGGCATATCCACCATGGCCACACCTGAGGTAAAACACAGCCCTGATGTGGCCTTAAATGAAATCAAGTTTGACATCCCTGGTTTCGAGAATTGCAACAAGGTGGAGCCTCCACAATTGCCTTGGAGGAAATTAATTCAAAAGGTAGGGGCTACTATACAAAAAGCAGGGTCAGTTTATCTTCTGCATTTTTCCCTTCCTGCTTGCTTTTGTTTTTATTACTGTGCTATCAGTCTTAGCAGGTCTCCTGGTTATCGACCATAATAAAAAAAGTCATATTGATTTGCATTCAACATGCTGGTAAAAAAAGAGTTTGTTTTTATGATTTTCCTACTATCTTATGGCCTATAGAAAACGCTATATGGATGGCAAGGAATTTTTCAAAATGGAATGAAATGTGGAGCTAAGGGCAGATCTCAAAAGGACCTCCACCACCACCCCCCAGTTCAAAAATTTGATGGAAGTAAGTTCTTTTACTTGAGATCAGAATCTGCTTTTTTTCAGGGAGTACAATGAAATACACAAAGCCACATTTCCTAGAGTAGATCCCTATTATCTGTCTTCAGAACTGATTATCAGGCATATCTGGTGCCTTATCTTCCTTCCCTTCATTGTGAACACTTTTAAAAGAATTGTCAAGGCACATCTTATTTTCCAGGATTTGATTTGTTAACTAATTTTAGCATAAATCGTAATTCATGTTTTGAGACTTTTTATGCCCTTTATGTTTTATTTTTGGCTAATCATCTTGATACTCAGTTGTATAGCAACAAGAGATCGATTCTGAATGAATGAATAAAGTATTAATACTGTAACTAGTTTACAGACTGGGGAGAACAGTGTGACATTACCCTCTGTATACTACCCAGATATATTCCATAGGTACACTTTGATTAAATTCATGATAAGATTTGATGACATACTTACAGTCACAGTAAGATTTGCCCAAGGTATTGCAAATGAGGACATGTTCTTTGACTGCCAATATTGTAAGGTAGTATTGCTTGGGTTATCTGGTTCCACACAGCTGCATCTGAAAAACAAATCGATAGTTGGTGTTATATCAATCAGAAATGAATAATTTAATTCGCCATCACTTTGTAAATTGTCTGGAATGATCACATATAAATTAAAGTTGGTTAATCAGCCCTGAATGATACCAGACATAATCTTCCAGTTCCAGCAATGCAGCAATGGAACTGAAGTGCTCATGTGTTGACGTTTATTAAATGTTACATAGGATGTTTGTCTTCATAGTATATTCCAAAAGTGGAATAAAAGCCCTCAATAAAATGCAATCTCTGCCTCAGTCATTTGTAAAAAGCCCTCTATAAAATGCAATCTCTGCCTCAGTCCATTTGTTTTTATTATTTATCCTTTATTTATCCTTATTATTGTGTGTCTAATCACACTTGGCCAAATAAAGTATTCAATTCAATTCAATTGTCAAGTAATTGCTCCACTTTGAAGGAAGATAATGAATCTACAAAACTGGTAGAACAAAATTTTATTCTGTTCAGAAATGCACTTCGCTACAGTGTAAATTGAGGAGGACTGCATCACTGGAAAGATTCTCTGAAAAACATGACAGAATCATTTTTGTTAAAATCATGGTCCACATTCACACGTTTAAAAAGAGCACAAATACATAACCCTTCTTCATTCACTAACAGCTCTCTGCATTGCAATTATGTCGGAATTCCTAGCTTCGTATCATTGAAATCCTTTATATCATTACAATAATTACTTTACAATCATTCAGTTTGAATTATTCTCAAGAAAAGGGTGCAAAAGAATAATAGCTGAAAAATATTCTGTTCCTGTACCTTTTTATCAATTTCCTACAGTAACAGTTAATTGGATGTTGGATTTTGTAATAATTTACTTTGCTTTAGTTACAGCTGACTGAAAGCTTTGCAATATCTATTCACAGATTTATGAATCAGCTGATAAGGCTCCAATTGTAGAAATATAATCTCCTAACAATAATTCATAAATTCATATCTTTCAGGTTTATTACCAGAAGTAAATCTGTAGGTTGATCGCATTCCAGGACTAAACCAGCATTGGTTTAGTGGATACAATTGGATTGTACCATTATCCAAGGAATGGTGTGTATCACATCAGTTAGAAGAACTGCAAGAAAAGTAATTGTGGGGACTCCTTCTCAATCAACTTTTACCTAATTCTTTGGTTTGTCTCATCTCTTGAAGAAACCTTGGAAAGTCATTGTGTATGCCTATGAACTCACAATTACTCCATGAACTGCCAATTGTTCCAAAGCATACATGAAACATAAGCATAAGCTTGTAAGTATAATGCAGGTATTGGCTGCTGGTGACATTGCCATTCTGTCCTATTTACCAACCAAAAAATCATCAGAGATTGAAAATATTTTCTAGCCATTGGTTGCATGATTAAATGGTTCCTGAAATTTCATAAACTTTTGATTAGAAGCCATTGTATTTCCTGATTCATTAAATGAACTCACATGAATTTGGTTACCAATTGATTTCTGAACTCAATTCAAAATGCTGGTGAAGATCCATTAAAATACTTTATGGCTTGGGATATGGCTAACTTCAGGGCCATCCAATCTAAATAAAGATTGCCCATCCTGTGCAAGGAGGATGCTTCTGACTCTCTGTGTTCCCATAATGTGAAATATTCTTGGCTGATATTTTGAATGAAATGACTGAAACTAAAGAACACTTAAAACGGCACAATTAGACATAACAAGCCTCCGAGTAATGCCCGAACAATTCATTCTGTCTCATCTTCCTCAACATAGCTGTTAGACTCAAATGGGGCATTAAGTATAATTTGCTATGGTGCACAAATCAAACTATGCTTATGTATAAACAGTAGTTTTGAAATTGCTAGCTAGATTTAAGCATCATACAAAGCCTGGTGTGGCCATATGACACCCAGAGTCACCATTGTGCTTAAAAAATTCCTTTAATATCTACCAGACTTCCTTCCGTTGACTTTTCTCATTAAAACTGTTGGAATAAAAGATAACTTGGTCTGGAGAAACCTTTATTTCTGGGAACACCTTTCTTTTCCAGAATAATTGTCACTTCAACTCAGAACTTGGTTGAAATTGATCCAACCGGGCAGAAAAATGGATTAAAATAAGCAGGAACCAGACTACAAAGAGAAACAAAGATACCTGTTGAGGAGAGCACATGATGACATGTGTTCAATGTCATTACACAAATGTCCTGACTTCAATATTTGTATCAGATTGTGAGATTTCAGTTTATAATGGTAACACTTGCATAACGGGTATGCATATCATCATTTTGGCATTATTTGTAGGATAAGTAGCATTCTGATAAATAGGTGTGAAACCCAGCAGAACTCCTATTCTGTAAATACTTTCAGTCTGGTGATGTTACTTAGTCTGGATAATAAAACATCTGTGAGGAAACCATCAAGCTCAGAGAGCACCAAGGACCCTTCATTTCCATCCTGAGCTACACATATTCTTCTTTATTGGGCTCAGCAGATATAGGTCATCCTTATGGCCACAATTGAGGCCTAAAATTTCTGTTGCTAAGCAAAACAGTTGCTAAGTTATGCTCCATTTTGCAGCCTTTCTTGTCATAAATGTTAGGTGAATCATGGCAGTTGTTAAATTAGTAACACATCAGCCAGTAATCTGGCTTACCTATTGACTCTGCTCATCAGTTGATCACAAAAGGTGATCACATCACACTGTAACAACCATAAATACATGCCAGTTGCCAAACATCCAAAATTTGATAATGGAACCACAGGAATGCTGCCATGGTCATAAGTGTGAAAAATGGTTGTATGCTACCGTTTTCAGTGTGGTTGTAACTTCGAATGGTCACTAAATGAACAGTTTTTAAGTTGAGGACTACCTGTACTCTGCAGGAGTGCCACACATTCTCAACATTTCAAGTTGCCCCCCCAGCTCTAGAACTTGGATCCTGCCCTGTTAAGCCATAATTTGTAATATTAATAATATTAATTCACCCAGCCCTATGTTGTTCCTTCTGGCTTTCAGCAGATTATCTCAAGCAGAGAAACCTTTCTCTCAGAATATTAATCTTTATTTTATTTTTTAATACCAACTGGGGATTGAACCTGGGTGTAAAAGGCCTCTGTTCTGTTATTAAGCTTGATGGAGTTGCTAATATCAATTTTCATGATTGTTATCTGGATTGTTATCTATTTAGATTTGTATCAAAACTAAATGAAAAGGTTAGGGATAAACAGGAAGAAGGCTTATAAAATAAGGTATTTAGCTGGAAAACAAACAAGANTGTATCAAAACTAAATGAAAAGGTGAGGGATAAACAGGAAGAAGGCTTATAAAATAAGGTATTTAGCTGGAAAACAAACAAGATCATACAGTGGAGTAATTCTATTTGCAACTTCAAGCCCCACCGAAGTTTTTATCATGTTTCAGGAACAAAACAGAGATTTTATTTTTGTCATTCCATTTGGAATGATATGCAACTATACCATGGAAACAAAGTCCAGTTGCCTTTTAAACAAGCATCTCTGGGATTGTGGAAAATAAAAAATAATAATTTTCCCCCTACTATGGGAAACAAATAGTAGTGCAAAAGAGGTTGGACCAGTTTTATCAGGACACACAAGAATACTCCACCTTGTCAAACTGCAATATACTTTCCCTGTTTCCCAGCTGCTGTTAAAATTCATTCATGTCAAAAATGAATGTGAAGCTAAATGAAAGATCTACAGAATATGTCATGTAAGTATCCAAGTATTAAAAAAGAAACTCCAAAGCAACTGTGGATCCAAGGAGAGAGATTATTCTGCATATTGTTTTTGTTTTTTTACATGAACGGAAAAACCATCTGAAGCAGACAATGAGCTTTTCTATCCAAAACTTTGAAAGATAATAAAAATGTGTGTGTGTGTGTGTGTGTATATATATGTGTATATATAATATATTTATATACTGTGTATGTGTGTGTGTGTGTGCGCTGTTCAGCTTCGTGTCGGGTAATTATCCCAACTGATTTGATAATGCTTTTAAAGTTGTAGGCAACATTTTAATCTTCAGCAGAATCTCATCTGCATCATCTAGGCTTTCTGTATTGAGTTTGTCAATGTGGGTCATGGAAGGCTCTCAGCAGCTTGTTGGTTTTAATCTGAGGCTAGCCTACTGCCTGCTCCCAGATGCTTTTTTCTTCATCAGCTGATTGGTCTGGAAAGTCCTTGGTCTGTGTTTATTGCTTTCTGGTGGAGTGGGTTTGATTGGTGTTTTCTGGTGTGCGTTCTATCTGTTTTGTGGCTTTGATTGCGTGGTAAACACTGTGTTCGCTGGAGTTGGAGTGTCTTCCCAACGCAAGTAAGGATTTCAATATTAAATTACAAGGCTGTGAGAATTAATATAGTATAGGTATGAGTAGTATATACAATTTATATATGAGTAGCGTCAGAAATATTATATACTTACTAATATATACTATAGTATATATACTATATATATATATATATTATATATATATCTGGTTATTCGGTTTTCTCACGTAGAATGGGAAGTAATCTCTAGGCAACGTTTCGATGAAGTCTCATTCCATCATCTTCAAGGTTGTTTCTTCAGCTCTGTGCTTCTCAGAGTAATGTGATGCTTGCAGCTGCTTTCTTCCTTTTAAACTGCTAGTGGGGGTGGTGACTTTGATTGGGTGGGGGTTTTGGCTGTGTTCTGATTGGTATGGGGGGTTGGCTGTGTTCTGATTGGCTTTGGGGGTTGTGTTCTTGGCTTAGGTTGGGGGCCTGGCTGTGCTGCAGGTTAGTCTTAGTTGCTGGGGGATGAGCTGGTGAGGCTGTTGATCTTGTTGTTTTGGCTTCCGTGTTCGTGGTCGTGCAACATCTTCATGGGTGGGTGTCAGTTTGCTTCTTGTTAATGGGTCAGCAGGGTGTTTTGAAGTGGTCAGTGTGCAGTCTGGCAGTATGGCTTCATGGAGTTCGTGGGTCGTGTCTCCTCTTCTTGTTGTGGTGTGAGTCTTTGTTTCTGGAAGGTGGTGGTTGGTGAGCGCCATCTTTTGTGTGGGCACTTGTGGGTTGTGGGTCTGGTTGCATTCTTCAACATGTTAGGTACTCGTCTTATTAATGAGGGGCAGGTTTCCAAATGTTGGAGGTCGGTGAGGTATCAATCTCGTTTATTCATGCTGTGTTGGGCGTTTTTCTATCTCTATGGCTTCTCTGATTATTCCTGTTGTTGAAGTGTTCGGTTTTGGCGATGGTTCTGGTATTTTTAAGTGCAATTTCATGTATATCCTGTGGGCTGTGAGGTGTTGGACCAGGTGAAGCCTAGTCAGTTCTTTCTTGTGATTGGGGTTTTTGATGTTCTTTAAGTGAGCGTGCACTAATTCATTCTGTTAGCTCTTGTCCTACTGTATTGTAGTGGGGCAGCAGTGCAAGGGATTTCATATACTAACGTGGTTTTCTACTCAATTTGTTCTTTAGGGTTTCTTAGGATGGTGGATATTTTTTCTGTTTGTGCAGAAATGCCTGTTTTAATGTTGTGTTTTTGGAAGGATGCCTTGCTGATTTTGTCTGTATGTTGGCCTTTTAATATATGGAAGGAAGGGCTTTGCCATTCTCTTGTTCTCTCTCTGTCTTGGCTTTTTGGTTGGGAGTTTCTTTTTGGGATTAGGGTGGGTAATCTTCTTTTGGGAAATCCCATTGGTGAAGTACTGAGGAGGAGTGGTGTAGTTCGGTTTTGTATAAGTGTCTGGTGTTTGCTTGTCGGACTAAGCAATTTGTCTGGAGACCCCTGAGTGGTGCTTGGGCTGACGAATTGATTCCTGTGCTGGGTGGATTGTGTGAGAGTGCATGTAGAATAGCGGTTTGTATGTGTTTTCTTCTTGTTGTAGATGGTCCGTGGGGCCTAGGGAGCCATTGGATTTGTTTGTACCACCTTAAAGACCATCTAGGAGAGGAAAGTTTGATTGTGTGGCGCTCTTCTGTTCCTCATGAGGATGAATTGTATTTTTGGGTGTAGGCTTGGTTTGAGGTGTGTCGACGGAATAGTTGTTCGAGTTTTTCTTGCACCGTGTGGACCGATTATGAAGGTGTCATCCTACGTATCTGAGCCAAGAGTTTGGGTTTTGTGATCTATATTTTTAACTAGCTTTGTGTTTCAAAGTTTTCCATGTAGAGGTTTGCGATGACAGGTGAGAGGGTGATCCAATGGGTGCTGGTTCTACTTTTCTCTTGTTTGGTTTATAATTGACCATTGGTAGGATGAACGTATGTATTGGACTCAGGCTAATTGGAAGTGGTTGGTAAGATTAGGATGTTTACTTGGGGGGTTTGTATTTTGTTTGGGATGCTGTCAAGGCTTCCCTTTTATAGGCACTTGGGTGAAGAGGGATATGACATCGAAGCTCCACTAGTAGGATCGCTGGTTGTAAGTTTTTGGTTTCTGTTATGATCTCATGAACTGCGTAATGCAGTTCCTTAGCCCTGTGAGTTTTGATGGATCTGCAATAGGTGCTGTAATTGATTTGGCGAGAAATTTTGGCTAAGTTTGTGTAGAGTGAGCTAAAATAGAGCTGAGTATATGTCGTAGGTGGGTTCCTTCTTTGGAGTCGCTATCCGGGGAGGACGCATATTATAGTTTAGGGCATCTGATGATCTTTTCTCTGGTATGATTTCTTTGTGTGCATTTCTCTTCCGCTGATTGGGGAGGCTTTTATTTTTGGTGATCTGGTTGGTTTTTTCTAAGGTAGGTGGTGGGGTCAGTGTTTAGGGGTTTGTATGTTGGGTCTTGGAGTAGGTTGGTTACTTGGTTTGGTAGTCAGATGTATTCATATACCAACTGTTGCATTGCCCCTTGTCTGCTTGGTAGGATTATTAGCTGGTGTCTTCCCTTCAAGGTTCGTAAGTGCAGTTTGTTCATTCTTTGGATAAGTTGCTTTTGGGGTGGTTTGCTAAGTGCAGAGGATGTTGTGTGGAGTTACGAGTCGCGTGATTCTGTTAGATCATTCAGGGGTTGGTTTTTGGTTCAGGCTGGTTCAACTGCGCATATGATGGTTTCTGTTGGGGATGTGGTTTGGGGAGCAACAGCAAAGTTGAATCCTTTCACCGAAAAGGATATTGTTTCGGCTCATCAGTTGAGGATGATTGCTGAGATGTTGTGCCACTGTTGTTTCATGTGTGGCTGTTGTGAAGGGGGGAGGAGTTTTGTTTTCTGGTGGTGTAGTTTTGTTGTAGATACCACTTCAAGAACAGATCACTACATACCTTAACAATATCTCAGAAAACTACAATCACAGAACAACAACACACACACATACACACACACACACAATTACATAGAGAGAGAGAGGGGAGGGAAGGAGGGAGAAGGGAAGAAGGAAGATAATGGTACACATACAAATGTTATCTCAGATTTAGAAAGTATTCTTTTGTAGCTTGGCAAGCTAAAACTAGATTGGAGCAATTGATTAAAATATAGAGGTTGGCCCACCTATACAGGTTTGGGCCAATTCTGCTGTTTCCAAACAGAAAAGAGTATTTGTAGTTCAGGATGGAACTAGGGAATCCTTAGGTGGCGCGCGCGAAGACTTGTTGTTTGCTTTGCCAGACTCGTTTCATTACGCAAAGAGTAGGTAACATCATCAAGTCTGTAAGCAACCAATCAAAGTCAGGAGGAGTATAGGAAGGGACTCCATTCTATCTCCTCCTTTGCAAGTCATGATCCACACGGCAGTGAACAACCTCAGGGAATGCTGAGTGGTTCTAAATCGCACCTTCCCCGGTACATAGAAGAGTGTGTGACTGTGCATGAACCTGTAGTTCATATAGTGTGAACAGATACATTATTGTCTGACAACAGCACCAAGCACTTGGAGAGCTGAAATTCTGTACAATGTAGCATACAATGTATTTAACTACATAGTACATATGTTAGATATGGGGGCGCGCATGCTGTTTATATGTCCAGCTGTGTGGTGGAGAGGTAATGTACAGTTATTTTTGGGAGTCTTCTATGACACTTTTTGCTGTTTTTCTGTTGCTTTTATTTCGCAATACAGAGTAAAAAAGTTTAATATGAGCTGCTGTCCATACAAGATTTCAAATAACCTCTATTGCTGCTGTAGGGAGAAGCTCACGTGTCTGGGCCGCTCTCTCTCCTTCTCTATAAAATAGTTTAAGCACTTTTATCCATCCTGCAATGAGACTTGATGGACGACTTTACCGTACATCAATGTTTACAGACAAGCTTGAAAAGGAACTACTAAAGGAAGGAAGGAAGGAGGAAAGGAAGGAAAGGAAGGAAGGAAGAAGGTAAGGAAGGAAGGAGAGGAGAGGAAGTGTAAGGAAGGAAGGACCACGATAACAGTCCTCCTCAGCTGTACTTTGATATCAGCTTAACTAGCCGCATAGTAAGGGCATATAATTGGTTAGATTGAGTGTAATTTATCTTAATGACTCTTATGCAGAGTGCCTTCATGTTTCGTTGACCTGACTGCCCGAAAGTAATAAGGTTGCCTCCAATGAGTTTAAAGCCATGTCGACACTGCACAATGGATGCAAAGAAGGATGTAAATAAACGGACCAAAAAGTTTGCCACCGTCTGGAAAAATGCGAATGTCGATCCGGTTGCCTGGTAACTCACTGCGTATGTCTTTCATACGCACTCTCCGTGGAAAACTACGTGCTATGCTATTTCATCATGCTTGCAAAAGTTTTGACCCGCTGCACAAAACTTTTTGAACGGATGAACTTTCGCGCGCGTAAACGATCTACAATCCCGCAACACATTACGGGCAACAAAACGTTCTACGTCCGTTCGTCATCCATTACGACGTCCGACTTGTTATTCCTCGTCGTCAATTCTCTGAGGCGCCCGTGGCTGTAGCATATTGCTCAATCCGTCCGCGGAAAGCGGTATATAGAGGAGAGAGAGAGGTAACGCGGAACGTCTACACATTCTGTTGGATTGCGTTAGTAGCCAATTGAGACATAGAACATAACACAGGATGCAGCTTGGATATAAAGCTTAAAACATGACAAAACGTTTCGTATATGGGATCCGTATCTCGGGGATATTTATAGGATTGTCTGGAGGATGTCTAGAGTATGTGGAGAAGGACAACAGTAGCGCGAAAACCGCATTCCTATAACAAAGGGGGGAGGAAATCACCTTTGGATGCCTCATGATTCAGTCCAGCAGAACCTGTTTGAGAACCTCTAAGCGCTTCATCTTTGCTCTTCGCACAGTCATCCCATTGATGTCGGCACCCATAGATCATTGCATACTCCTTTTGGTTAAAGCAGCCCATCATTCAACACCAGAACCAAGCCCTCTTCAGACTGTTTCACTTTTTTCTACGCAAGGAGAAGGAGACGCTCTCAAGAGGCTTGTCTGGGTCCGAAGATTGGAATTGGCAGAAGAGTGGGAAATTTGGACTGCTATGACAAGTCCTGATGGTGGAGCTAGGAATGAAGACCCTTAGGCATTCCAGTACTTCCATGAGGATGCCACCAAGCGCATGTTTTGACGAAAATTGTAGAGAGTCTGAGACCTTAGGTTGACCAAGCAACCACGCACTTCATCCAGCTGGACCCCTGGACTGAAGGTTGGCACTTAACTCTGCCACACTGGCCTCTGGAAGCAACATACAGAAACATGCAGTATGCCTGGAGGGTGCCACAAAGATCTACACCATTAGCGATTGTGCTCAGAGAAGTGGTCGGGCAGGCCATCATCGAAGAATACATGCCACGCGAGCTCCTCCAAGTGTCCCACCACTGAAGTAAGGCTGGATGGAATAGTTGTCAGATGTTCAGTGGAGTCAGAAGGTGGACACTTTCCGCGTACAACAGTGTGGTTTTGTTGTGCTCCGTTGGAGCCATAGATGGGAAGCACGTGGCCTGCAAGCTTCCAGCAAGCTAGGCAGAGGTCCAGATCTAGCAATTACAAGGAGCTTCTTCAGCAAATCATCTCTTGCCATGGTTTGATGTCGCGTGACTACAAGTATCAAAGTAATCGAGGAGTATTATACAGGCAACGGGTCAGCTTTAGATGACCCGAGAGATAAATACAAAAATGCCAGGTGACTCAAGGAGGGGCCTGGAAACGCAACCTCATTATGGGGTTTTTCCAGATCCAGACACCTACCAACCGGGAATGAAACACAACAAGAATGTGCCTATCTTTGAATCATCGTGGGGATGACGCCTTCTCACCTCAAAGAACCTACTTCGATTGAAGCCCTATACAACATTCCAGATACCTCACCAGTGGAAGAGAGGACTTCAACTACAGCTGTCCAGGGCAACGCACTCGGGGTGGTGGAGAACGCCTTTGGCATCCTGGCCAACAGGTTCGCAGGTATTTTCCTCACGCACCATGCAGCATCACGCCACTAGACTGTGAGGAACATCGTGGAAAGCTTGCTGCATCCTGCACAATCTCATCGCGCACGACCGCTACCGCGCCTCTTTTTTTCAGCAGAGACAAGTCTTGACAGAATATGGACTTGGGAAATCGTTGTTAATGCGCGAAGGAGAATGGGGACATGGAGCCTGAGATTATGTAATGGAGGCAAGGGCGAAACTTGATAGACATGTGGTATTAGTAGGCCTCTTAAGCAGAGCTAATGCGCATGTAGTCACGTGAAGGGGAAGAAAGCAAGCGCAACCCCTCCTGAAACACTGGTGCAATCCCCAGCTGGAGCAGTGTGAGGGAAGAAAGGATGTAGATGGTTTAATGGATGCTTCCTTAAAGCCTGTCCTCATCAGGCACTGGATGAGATTGTGCATGTATGTTGGAGTGGTCCTACAATGAAATAGGGAATTAATAAAGAGCTTTGTTTATTTTGACATGTGGTGATCAATTTTTGAATATAATTGTTTATAATATGATAAAAAAGGGCGATATGTGTTGGCAGCTGGGAGGGTGGAATCGCATACAGTCCCACTATGCTTGCACTGGAGGTGATAATCTACGCCCATATATCACTATCCTTACCCTATCGCAACACTATTCCTTATTCCGCAAGTTATCTTACCAAATCCCACAGCTATCATTACCCAATCCCCGTGCATGGACGTATCGTACCGTACAAGTGCCTACACGCTATCATCAGCCCACAGCTATAACCTTACCAATGTCCCAAACTTATCCAATCCACAGGCGTAGAAATCCAATTACGGCAATACCACAAGCATCAGCATAAGGCTTAACCCTTTTTTCAAAGTTTTCGGCACACACAACTTTTATATTAAGGTAAGTATAAAAATGACCGCAAGTGTGTGAAGCAAAGATAACCTTTCTTAATAACAAACATGTAGACCTTTATTAAAAAGCAAAATGAGCTACTCAAGTAATATGTGTTTTATGAGACTATAAGATTATGAGTGAGAGTAACGAACTCAGTTCTCTGGCACTCTTTCTCAGTCCACTCTGAGGCATGTCTCTCATTTGGTCTTCTCGCTAGAGAATCAGAATGCGTGTATGAGAATCTTTTGGGGAGGGGCCAAGGGACTGTGTGGAGGGGGTTTTGTGTTTTGCTGGAGGTGACTAGGATCTAAGAGGATAGCACATTTTTTGGGTTGTGCTGTGGCCCCCCGACAGTCACCACCTTTTGACAGGGAGATAGAGTAGTGTGCAGGAAACTCTCAGGAGAGCTGACAATCTAGTCTCCGTGGAGGTTGAGACGGCCGCCTTCCCTCAAGTACGCTTGGGATGTGAAGGCGCCCAATGTACTGCCACTGATAGAGCTTATTTCTAAGGAAGTGGCTTTAAGGCTTGTCGGCGGTGGAGGAAGGAGGGAGTGTAGTGGGGCTGTCTGGTCTGGCAGCTGGCGTCAGGTGAGAGCGTCTGTGGCGTCTGTGGCGGCCGAGGAACCTGGGTCTGGACTGGGAAGGGCTGCCTCTGCTGGTGGGAAGTCCTGGTAGTGGTAGGCTTGTAGGAGAGGGGCTGTTGAAATCCGTGAAAAGGGCTGTGACATGCGCCTGGGGTGGAAGGAGGCAATACCTGGAGATGGGTAGGAGCAAGTTCAGCTGGGCCTGGAAGGTTGTGTAGAAGAGCTATGATGCGGCTCTCCTTCCATACCTGGTAACTGGCCTCAGGCATATCCATGAGGGTCTGGCTCACGTACGTGATGAAGGGCTTGAGTTAGAAGGGATGGTATGTCAAAGTGGACCAGCTTGGGAGAGGAAGCAATCTGTGCTCGGTGCTTTTATTGTGTCTCCTGATTCCAAGAGGACAGGTGTGGCTCTGTCCCTGCCCGGGTCTGCCTCTCTGCCTGCTTTCTGTGGAGGTGGAAGCTGGTGTGGGTTGGTCTCCTGTGTGCTGCTTCTTCTTGATCCATCTGAGAACATGAAGGGAATCCTTACATCACGTCCAATGGAGTTATCACTCTGAAGTGTAGCCCAGGCTGCCCACCTTCTCTCTCCACGCTGCCTGCTTTTTTCTTGGTGTCGCAATAGGAGGCCTGTGGTTCCCACAGGTAACATCGATTCTCCCTAGCCATTCCAGCACCGTCCCTCCTCATGGTCTTTGGAAATGGAGTACGTTTCCTTTCTCCTTCTCCTTGCCTTGCCTGCTCTCCTCCTCTGGTTTCATGGGAGCTTCAGGGCCTTCAGAAGCAAGGGCTTTGGGGCCCTTGTGGGGCTGGTCCATCTCACAGCCAGCAGCAGCAGGAGAAGCAGCAGCAGCAGTGAGAAGCAGCAGCAGCATCCAGCAGCAAGGAGAAGCAGCCAGCAGAGAAGCACCAGCAGCCTTCAAGAGTCATGCGCGCAGGGGGTGGGAATGGTGGTTCTGTCCTTACTTGCAGGGCTGGCAGACGAATAGGCAGCAGGCTTCCTCTTCTTCCCCATGGTGTTCTCCTCCAAGATGTCTCTGAAGCAAGGTCTTTTCCTCTTGAATGCTGACTGCTTGCGAGCTGCAATCCTTTTAATATCCACGGAGCTGATGGCAATTCATACTGCCCCGCATGCGCAGTGAACGCTTTGTATCCAGTAGGCATCCGCATAGGGCATCTATAGGCGTCCCATGATTGCTCCGCGATAATCCGCTAATGCATCCGCCTCCTTCCGCTGCACGTCCGCTTCGATGTTTCCCCAGCGGAAGGCCCTGCGGATGTGTCATCTGCTCCATCGCGCTAGGCTTCCTACGAACATCCAATCTTTACATCCCCTGCTACATCGCTCCCCACGTCGTTCTTTCCCGTTGTTGGTCTGCTTGTTTTATGCAAATTTTGGGCACATGCAAATTTGGGGCACTTTTGAGAGCGGATAACAACGGATGGAAATTTTGCTTGTCCGCTGTGTCCTTTTTGCATACATTTTGCATCCGTCGGCCAGTGGCCTTAAGAATAGTTAGCAGAAGCATGATGGATGGAGCCCAGATCCCTCCCACATCAGTTTTCCTGCTGACTATGTTTTTGAGATTGTGCATTTTGCTTCATTAAGGAAGCAGCCATATCCAGATACAGATGTAGGCTTATCGGGCTCCTCTGTCCAATCAGGCACCACTGACCAAAATTCCCCATCAGATAAAAGAACATACTCGTGTTTCCTTTTCACTAATGTTTCAAAGATGCTTAGTCAAATGTGAGTATGTACAAGTCCCCAGAAGACTCAGTACCTAGTGCCTGAGAGGCTGAAGCCTTACAATGGAGCCTACCCATAGAGAGCTGATGGTTATGAGGCCAACATGCAAACACCATTGCTAAATCCCCTCATTCGTATTTAGGATTCAAAGATAGTTTGGGTTTACAGCTTTTAAATATAATATGACTTAATATGACTTAATTTTAAAATTAAAACAAGCAAACAAACAAACAAACAAACAGATAAGTAATACCACCATCCTTCAGCTAAAAGAATCTAGCTTAGTTATACATCAGAATGACACGAACTTGGCACCTCAAACAACTTTCACAGGGAGATATTATGCTCCCAATTCTTAAATAGATGCCATGGACAGATTGTCATATGCATATCACCATGCCAAAGCTCTTTGAAATTATTCAGTATAATCTGTTAATAATCAAGGGACGTCTGGTAAAGAATTAGTTTTTCTTTTTTGTTAGAAAACATCCATTCATCTCTTTTGAAGTACAGAATAGAACTGCCGATGTAAAGATAAAATTCTTGAATCAACTTCTGAATATTATCTCAGGAACATTGAGGCAGATGAACTTGGGAGACAGGAGGAAGAGCTGCAGACCAGACAACTGACATGCAAAGATGTCTCAGCCTATAGAAAGTGGGGTGGTGTGGGAAATATTTTAGAAGGGCCCCAGCCTGGTAAAAGGAAAGAGGAGAAATGCATTCAGCATCACAAGATTCTATTAATGGAACCTTCAAATAAAAAATAGTTTGTACTCTTGGTTGTGCTTCCTTTCTGGACTACCTCACAGGATAATACATGATTTTAAAAAACTGGTAGCATTTAAAAAAATGATTTCAAAAATCTATTCTTTTTTTAAAAAAAGAGTTAAACATTCAAATTTTATCTGGAACACTTGTCTTCATTTTTTTTTCCACGTAGACCCTATGAGCACTTACAAAACACACAGCAAAAAAGGGAGTGGGGCTTCTCAGCGAAGGTAGATATCCAACAGTTCAATGCAAATACAAGCAACCAAGGGTGGGGTGGGGTTCGCAGGGGCTCGGGAGACCCTCTGATTAATATTCTGCCCAGTTTGGAGAACTCCCAAACCCCACTCCTGACTGGCTCTGCTCATCCTGCCCCTCCCCTCCCAGGAATCCCCATGCAGCCCATTTTGGATGCAAGTAAGTGCAGGGCATGTGCAGAGCCTTCGGGAGGGCAAAAAACAGGCCTCCCGGGAGTTTGAGAAGCCCATTTCCAGCTTCCAGAGACCCTCCGGAGCCCGATGAGGCCGCTTTCACCCTCCCGGAGGCTTGAGGAAAATCTCCAGAGCCTGGGGAGGGCAAAAATGCCACCCCCACTGTGATGCAGGAGGCTGACTTGGCCATGCCCACCCTGGTCACACCCACCCAGCAACCAGGCAGAGAACCAGTTTGTAAAATTTTTGAAGCCCACTCTTGCAAGTCACCATTGCTATTCTCAAGAATTTCATTCCAGTATAAAACTATAGATCATGAAACTGTGAATAACAAAACTTCAGTTGCCAAAAGGAAGCCCAAAACCCTGCCAACTTTACTGCTGTGGCCATTAGACCCTAAAAAAAATGTGTGTATGGTTATCAAAAGGTCGGTTATAACACTGCAGTCTAAAAACTCTTTAATAATAACAGGAAAATATGGCATATAGTACAGTAAGTTCCACTTATAGATTCACTTGTATGTAAGTATTTATAATGGAATCCATTATGAGGTAAATGTAAAGGTATAATTCAACATTCAAGGAAGGCCTATTTTTATACCCAGTAATATAGTATCACACAGAGATACACACAGACACAGATACATACAGACACCCACACGAGGCATTCTTGTACAAAGGACAGATTTTACACAACTATTCATAAAAACCAAAGAACTGTTATAGAGTTCTTTAACAGAAGATAAAGAACTTGATATATACCTTTAACCTTTTAATTTATTTTCCCACAAGAATCTCTACATAAGAATCTCTACATAAATATAGCTATTATATGTATTATCTCACATCATTGTAGTTGTGCTTTAAAGGCCCGGTCCCACTGGCCAACGGACGCAAAATGTATGCATAAAGGACACAGCGGACG
>BHFT01004624.1:0-24860 GCA_004320025.1 Laticauda laticaudata
TTCCGATGAACATCCGTTTAACATCCCTGCTACATACTACCCACGTCCGTTCTTTTCCATTCTGTTTATGCAAATTTCACCAATTTTTGGAGCAGATGACAACAGATGGAGACACCCCCGAAATTTTGCTCATCCGCTGTGTCCTTTCTGCATACGTTTTGCATCCATCGGCCATTCTTACTTAAGGGACCAACTTGGGGCAGGACTGAGAGATACATTCATATCCTTATCATTGTCTTATTGTACTTGTTTCAATGGTGAGGAAGAACAAAACTGTTTACTGTTTAAAAATGACATGACATGTTATTTAGGTATAATGGAACCTTGACTTCACAGGAAAGAGGGAGACTCATTCATTTAAACACACATATTCACGTACACATAGAGAGTACACAAATGGGAGCAAAGTGCCATTGCACCTTGACTCTAATAGGAAATTACCCACCTTACAATTCCAGTTCTGACCTAGCTAGTTTTTCGAGCTGTTCTTACAGTTTCCTTCTATGCCATTCCAAACCAGGAAATTGATTTGCTACAGAAGCTTGATGGTAATATGGGAATCTAGCACAGTGGTGCCTATTATAGATCGGAAGAAATTCTACTTATAGATTGGAAGAAATTCTACATTCCAAGAAGGAAGAATAGGATTGCATCTTCGATGACTTTGACAATATGGTAACATTGTTCCAGAGTGATAGGACCCAGAATATGTTTCATTTCAATTAAGTTGTGTTCATGGTAATCTATTTAGGAGTGCAGAATTGGGGATTGGGGATTCTTAGTCATCCAGGTCATGGTTGTTCCAAAGGTGCTTTTATTTGAGGCAACTGGACTTTCTGGTTTTTTTTGAAGAATTTTGGGACAAGTGCAAAATTAACCTTGGTAGAAAGAACCATCCTTCTACCTGTTCCCAATCTAAAATATCCTATTATGTTGAAGTTACTTTTTCATAGCCCCCTTAATCATTTCAAGAAAAAAACAGAAAATGTGTTTTATATCATTATAAATGAATATATTTGGATACATATTCTCAGCATATACTGTATGTAGTATGGCATGAGTAGAGAGGGATAGAGAGAGAGAGGGGGGAGGAAACAATGTACGTTATTATATATTTCTATATCAAAAAGGCCAGAACTTTCCAGACTACTGGAAATAATACTAATACAATCTCAAGCAATGTGTCTTTTCATTAACCCTTTTAGCTACATAATGGTATGATAGTTGAGAGTATGAGAGTTGGAATAGAATTAGAAAATGGTAGCAGAATAGATTAAATGATCCCTCCTCTATTATGCACAATGGAGGAAATGATTTGCTAGATGGGGATGATGTATTTAACCAGTGGTGAGATTCAAATAATTTAATAACTGGTTCTCTGCCCTAGTGATCGTCTATGTGTGAGTGGTTGGGTGGGATGGGCATGGTAAGGGTGGGCGTGGCCAGGAGGCATTACAACACTCAGCCTCCTGCAGCCAAAAAGGATGTGGAGTTAATTACAAAATTACTTTGTGACATCCAGATCAGCGACTAAGAAGTGTGAACTGCATAGAAAATACACTTTTGTTTGGTTATGAAGAAATATCACAAAGTCAGATGTACACTAAATGTAGACTGACTTTTAGTTACATACCTCCCCAGCAAACAGTACATTTTGAAGCTCTAGGTAAAGAGGATTCATTTTAGGATGAGTGACTACACTTTGTATGTTGGAGATTCCTAAAGAAATGCTGTATTTTAAAGAACATTTGAAGGATGGGTGCAGAATAGCCCTTCTCTGCCTGAAGCTGTAGAGACCTGGCACCAATCAAACACTTTTTGTGAAACAACTGATCAACACTGACAGAATAAGCCACTAGTATATGAAAATAAGAGCAAACTCCGCTGATCTACAGATAGGGATTTTTCTGTTCCTCTTTTACTGGTTCCTACTTACTTATGAGCAATCATAATGCAAAATCTCCATTTCCAGCTCACCCTGAAGCAGGTATTTTTTTAGCCTAGAAGGCCTCCTGCACCACCCTGAAAGCCAAAATGGGGCATAGGAGCCACGCAACACCCCCGTGCCCCGTTTTGGCCTTGGACAGCCTCCTGCACCATCTGTCAGCATTCCAACTAAACTCTCCATTCCAATTCAAAACTCAGAGACAAAATCCATCAAAGTAAGAATTTATTAGAAAAGTCATGTTGGCACATCTGGGGGAAACCCAAATCTGAATTCCCATGTTTTCCCTCTTCCACACTAAAACTCACACCCTGCCGCACTTTATGACTCTCAAGTCACACCCTCCAATCCACCTCAGTTCTGAACTCCCGCCAAGTCCAGTCACTCCCAACCAAACTCCAGCAACTCATCCTTGATCTCTGGTGAAAGAATGTTGTTATCCACCCTTTCTCTACTCTCCCATCCTCACAGCTTGCTGTGGCAGCCCTAAATCTGAATCAAGATGGATCTGGGGCTGACACCATCCTGCAAGACAAAGCGAGGTGCAGGGGGACATGCAACACTCCTATACCCTGTTTTGGGCCTGGAAGGCCTCCTGTACCACCCTGGAAGCCAAAATGGGGTATGAGGGGACTCCTGGGAGGGGCAGAGTGGGATGGGCAAGGCCAGCCAGAGGTGGGATTAGCTGGTTCTCCGAACTTGGCAAAAAGTTAACAACCAGTTCATGTGAACTGGTGCGAACCAGCTGAATTCCACCTCTGTATTTAACCAAATGTATCCCAAAAGCAAAAGTAGCCATAGAAGAGAAGAAAAAAAAATAACCTTCATTTTTTTCTGTTAGAGTTTATTCTACTGCCCTAATATAAAAAAATTGCTGAAAATTATCATGTATCGATGTTACCAGTTCCATTGCAAATGTGATATTTTAATACACTGAAAAGGTACAAATTGATATTGGAGAGCAAGAAACTTGTAGAATCATGGAACAGAAAGGATTAAAGCATCATGCAATTAATCCAATGTTCTGCCTCCAGGTGTGATTTGCCACTGTCCAGGGACTGTATAAACTCAACATCTCAAAGTGCCACAGAGAAGCAATTAATTTTGATCATCATGTCCTTTTGTGAGTCATTTGCAATACCAAACAATGAACTGCACATTAAAAAGAACTTATTTAGAGAATATTAAAGAACTTGAAAGCACCAATCAGTCTCTCATTCCTGCTGAAGGTATGAATAGGTTTCATATGTACCTGCAGTCATTGATTTCTAGCCCAGTTCTCTGTCAGGAACAGAGAATAAATTCCAGAGAGGTGGCTACTTTGATCTATTTCAGCAAATCGAACAAAAAGCTTGTCATGCTTTGAAATTCGTTATGGGGGACACTTTGCCAAATACATAAAATGGGTTATACACACATGATATCTGTGTTATATCTATATGTAATGACAAATAAAATTATTAACTGTGAAGTCTAAATGAAGCTTCCAATGCAAAAAATATCATAGCTCTCCATTTGCTGCAGTTCTGTGCAGAGCATATTAGGCAAAAAAGGAACGTTCTGCTTCCATCAGCAGTCCCTGGAATAAATATTATAATGTTCTTACTGGACTATTTTTGTGGGCCAAAAGACACAAATTCTTCTTCATTGATGCCATGTAACAACTAATTGGTTGCCTTTCTCAATGTGATCTCAGAAAAGCAGAATTAAAAACAGACCATTTTACAAAAAAAAAAAAATTAAAAATGGGCAAAGTCCTAATGCTGTACCTCCAAATGGGATTATAGCAATGAGTCCCTTTTAATGACTAAAATGTGCAATGTTCTTTAGGATGAGCTCACAGACATCCAATTGTATTTGATATCACGAGTAGCTTCTTTGTCCTTCAAGATCTGCATTTAGAATATATTCCCCAAGTCTGATCTAGAAGGCAGTGTAACCAAATATTGCTAAAAAAAATCCATCTTTGTCTTAAGATCCATTTATATTTTTGGATTTCCACTTTATATCTCTTTCGAGCTGTTTTCAGTGTAGTTTTAAATTGAGCAACAAAAATGGAAATGTGTTATTTTCAGTATTTAAGAAGTATTATAAATGTAACAGACTGAAAATATAGTCACATATTGGATAGAAGAAGATCATCAACAGAAAAAAAAGAGACCAATTAAGAAAAATTAATTAGCAATAAGTGTACTTTTGAAAAGGCAGGAAAGGTGTTCATAACAGAAGTCCATACTATTTTATCCTATCCTTCTGCTTGAACTTTTTTTCATACGCTTCATCATTACACAAACAGTTTCTTTGGAAAAGAAAGAAAATGTTGCCTATATTTGTTTAACTTCACAAAAATGAAAGGCGGCTTGGTGCCCAAAAGGTGCAAATATCTTCTGTGAAACATATTTCAATTAAAATTTTTATTTTTCCATCTGAGCATCTCACTGTTAAAAAAAGGCCACTGTTCTTATTGCTGTAGCTGAAAATGACGAGTTTTACTTTAGGCCAGTTTTCAAAATCTTCTAGATGTATAGAAGCTACTTATTTCTGTTAAAAAGAACTATTTAGCATGAGTTGGGAAACTGTGACATTAAGGCTTAAATGAAGACTGTTTTTTTGGTCCTGAGAAAGAAGTAAGGTTAACCACATTCCTCTATAAACATCTTCCAATCCCCTTTCTTTTATAGTTGTTAACCTATATTTTTCTTCTGCTTCCAAATCAATGTTAATCCCCAGACAACTTCCTGTAGGTTTTTTGGCAAGGTTTTTTTTTGGAAGTGATCTGTTATTGCCAACTTCCTCATAAGAGAAAGTGAATGGTTCAAGGTTACCAAACTGCTTTGTGCCTAGGGCAGGACTGGAACTCATGGTCTCTTGATTTCTAACCTAATATCTTAAACACTACACAAAACTGGTTGTCAAAAATATTGTTATAATTCTATTATCATATTCAGTTTCTATCTTTCATTTTGTTCATCTCCCTTTGTGTATACTTTCAAAGAAGTTCATGAGGTTGCCATTTCATAAAGGCAAACAGATTGGGCATTGTACTGTTGGTGTACTTTATATCTGCCTTCCCTTTCTTCTGTGTTGCCAAACAAGATGGTCTCACCTGCCATTACTTGGTACTATATTTTGTGGATGAAGCTCAAATGGTGAATTTCCCAGAACACATGCATAGATGTCCCCACTTTGTAACATGTAGGAACTATACTTTCAGTATTTGGTATACATGAAGCCTTGGCTATCCTACACTTTGGCTTGATAATGGCAGGACTGACTTCATCATTTAACTGAACAATACAATGGTTTCAGATTGCCAGTGTTGAAGAAAATCGTGGCTAACCCTAACCCTTCCCCAATTTCCTTATTTTATAGCATAGTCTTCAATGAGACTTGTGGTTTTGAAAGCAGGTAAGCACCCTTGTCTGGTTTAAACTGAAACATATATTGGGCCAATCCTGAATAATGGGATATATCAGATATATATACAAATTAGTCCAGACAAAGTACATGTATATAATTGTTAGCGTTTGGTCCACTGGGCTGTAATTTGTTCAGTAGTTTGGAGGCATTGTAAACTGAGGATACACGGTGATGATAAATTATTTTGCAGGGTGGTTTTTTATTTATTTACATTAAATAACCATTAAAAACTAATAATTTGGTCTTTTCTATATCTTTCTTAATGTTCTTTAATCAGCCCATAATTAAAGAATTTGTGATTTATTTGTTCAAAACTGGATCTGTATTGATTCCAGAGTGGAATATAAACTGGTATCATTCCTTTTAATAGCATTGCCCTCTCATTACTGTTGGATAAACAGTATTGGATGCATATACAGTCTTTCCCTATTTTCTTCCTGTACCTTCCAACATCACGAAACATCACCATTTGTTTACTAAATATCCTGATAGAATCTCATCTCCAATGATGCTTGACCAAATGATAGACAGTAATATAATGACCAAACTTCTATTTTCAGTTTTGACAATCAGGGTGGAATAAAAGCAAAATAATCCTGCCCTGGCTTCTTTAAAGGCCCTGTCACACTGGCCGACGGATGCAAAACGTTTGTAAAAAGGACACAGCGGATGAGAAAAATGTTCCAAACCGTTGTTGTATCCGCTCTCAAAAAGGGGCAAACATTTGCATAACCAGAGAGGAACAACCACGGAAGGAACTGATGGGGGGAAGACGCAGGGCGGATGGAAAGTGGATGCTCCACGGAAACCTAGTTGGATGGAAGTGGATGAAGAGCGGATGGCACATCCCGAAGGCTTTCTGGGGGCACCGCAGCAAAGTGGACACGGAATGGATACAGTGGATGCAGAGTGGACGCTACGAGCGGATGAAAGCGGATGCACAGTGGATGCCAGAGCGGATGAAGTGGATGCAGAATGGAGCCTAGCCAGGCCTAGCCGGAAGCTAGCGGATGCCTAGGCGGATGCAACAGCGTTCACTGCGTCATGCGAGGGAGGATTGCATTGCGTCAGCCCCGTGGATATTAAAGGGAGGCAGCTCTCAGCTAAGGTCAGCCATTGCAGAGGAAAGACCTGCTTCCAGACACATCGACTGCCTTGCCAGCTCTGGGCCTGCATGCCTGCCTGCCCAGCCTTGCTGCCTGCCTTGCTGCCTGCCTTCCTGCCGCCTGCCTGCCGAGCCTCCCTGCCAAGCTTGCTGTCTGCCTGCTGCCTAGCCTTGGCTGCCAGCCTCCCTGCAGCCTTGCTGCCTGCTCTTGCCCTGCCTGCGAGCCTGCTGCCAGCACTTGGTGGCCTGCCTGCCTGCCAGCCTTGGTGCCTGCCTGCCTGCCTGCAAGCCTTGGTGCCTGCCCTGACTGCCTGCAAGCCTTGGCTGCCTGCCTTCCTTCCGCCAGCTTCTTCCAGCCTGCCTGCCTGCCTGCCTGCCAGCCTTGCTGCAGCCAGCAACCCCATCAACCATGGGGAAGAAGAGAAAGCCTCAGCCATCTGCTGCCAGCCCTGGCTAAGAGGGAAGGGCCGCACCCTCTCACCCCGCTGGCCCTCAACTCTGCTTCTGCTGGCTTCCCTGCACAGCGGGCTGCATTCTTCTGGGGCTGGGTTTCTGCTGCTTCTGTTCTTGGAGGAGCTGATGCTGCTGGCTTATAACGGTGGTGCTTCTCTGGTGCTTACTCTGGCTGAAGCTGCCTCCTCATCTGCCTGGTCCTGCTCGTGCTCCCTGGTCTTGCTCATCCCTGCTGGTTCTGCTCTTGCTCCTGGTCTTGCTCATCGTGCTGGTCCTGCTCGTGCTCCTGGTCCTGCTCGTGCTCCTGGTCCTGCTGCTGATTTGCCTTGTTCCTGCTAGCTGATCCTGGGTCTGCTGGTGCCTGCTGCTGCTGCTGGTGTGGAGGAGCACGCCCCTAACAACCTGGAAGCCCGCTCTGATAAGGGCCCATGTGATTCTGCCCAAAGGGAAGAAGAGGCATATGCGAGAATGGGAGAGGAGGCAAGATACTCCATCGAGGACAGGAAACATGAGGATGAGGTGGCTGGAGTGTGATTAGAAGAATGAGTATCTATGGTGGAAGGGACAAAGGCTTACAAGGACACCAAAAGAGGAAGCAGGCTGCTTGAGAGAGAAGGCGGAGAAGCCTGGGTGCACTTCGGAGGTGCTCCTCGGCTGGGTGGAGGCCATGCCCCCATAGTACAAGGAAAGCTGGCCACCTCAAGAAATTGGAACAGGCCACGGTCAAGCTGACGGACAGAAGATCTTAATGTCATGGCCAAGGTGCACTTCCTGGAGGGTGAGATTCCGCCACGAGGAACAGCCTCTTCAACAACCCCCTCTCTCAGGCAGCCTGCTGAACCAGTCCTCTTCTGGGAGAGTCAGCTGCCGGTCTCCAGGCATGGCTGTCTGTAAAGGGTGGCACGATGCCCGCAGCACCCGCGCAAACAGCTGATTCTAACCGTGGCAGAGCCCGTGTAGGACTCCCTGGCTCAGTGGGAGAAAGAGACGGCACTTCCACACAGTCCTACCGCATCAATCCCCAGCTCCACCTCCACAGAAAGGCAGAGAGCCAGACAGGAGGGGCAGAGCCACACTGTCCTGCTGAGATAAGAGACACCATCAGGAGCAGCATAGATAACCTCTCTGCGCTAGACCAACTGACTCCTCATCCTCCAACCAAGCCTTCCTCACCTATGTCAACCAGACCCTCATGGATATGGCGGAACCCCAGTACCGATGGTGAAGGACAGGATCACCGATCTGCTTCACAACCCTCCAGATCCAGATGAACCTGCTCCCACCCAGTCCAGGTCTGGCCCCTCCCCCCAGGTGATGTCCTCCCATTCCAAGGCTTCCCACAGACCCTCCCTACCAGGCTATGGCTACCAGGAGGTCCAGCAGCACAGGCCAGCAGCCCTTCCCAGTCCAGGCACAGGGTTCATCGGACGCCACATGCCACCGTTCCACTGATGCCACCTAATGCCACCCATGCCACTGTGCCACCGATGCCACCAATGCCACCCACATCACCGATGCCACCCACACCAGTCCTCACCAGCTGCAGACCAGACAGCTCCACTACACTGCTCCTTCCTCCACCCCACAGCCAAGCCCGCCTCAGTACATCTGGTCTCGGTACTGGGGCTGACACCCCATGGCATGGAGGAAGGAGTTTCAAGATCACAGGGCTGAGCCAGCTGTCTGTGAGCTTCCTCAACACACCGTCACCTTGTTGTCCTCTCGGGGCCAGGCACCCCAGTGGCACTTCAGACCAGCACTCCGCAGCACCCACCTCCACAGCACCTTGACCCTTCACCCCTGAGACTGGGCACAACTCTCAGTGACAGATGAGAGTGCCAGAGACTTTATTTGGACACTTGACTTGGGCATTTTTTCTTTTACAGCTTGTATTAATAAATATTATCTTTGCTTCACACACTTGCTTCATTTATTTTTGTAAATAAAGTCTTGGTGGAAACTTTTAGAAATGGTTTAAGCCTTTGCATGCTTGTGGGATGGGTAAGGATAGCAGTGGGGTGGGC
This sequence comes from Laticauda laticaudata, assembly GCA_004320025.1. Lineage (NCBI taxonomy): Eukaryota > Metazoa > Chordata > Lepidosauria > Squamata > Elapidae > Laticauda > Laticauda laticaudata. Next base: position 8,948 of record BHFT01004624.1, read on the forward strand.
AGGAATACCTTTGGGATGGTAATAGCTGTGGGATAGGCAGGGATACCTTTGTATGGGTTGAAGATAGCTGTGGGATGGGCAGGATACCTGTGGGATGGGCAGGGATAGCTGTGGGTATGGGTTGAGATAGCTGTGGGATAGATAAATCTCCAGTGGAAGCATAGTGGGAGCTGTATGGTCCACCCTCCAGGTGCCACACCTATGGCCTTCATTATCAATTTAATGTAATCATTGATCCACACATGTCAACATAAACACACTCTTTATTAAATGCCCTGTTCATTGTAGGCCCGCCCAACATACATGGCCAATCTCATCAGTGTGATGAGACAGGATGAAGGAAAGGCTCCATTAATCATCTATCATCCTGTCTTGCCACCACTGCTCCCAGCTGGGGAGTTGCACCAGTGTTTCAGGAGGTTGCGCTGCTTCTTCCCTTCACCTGAGGCTCTGTTGGGGCCTTGCACACCTCAGTGTCTATCAGGTTTTGCCCTTGCCTCCATTCCCCAGGCTCCAGGTCTCCTTGCCTTGTTGGAGGGTCAACGAGCCTGTTCTGCAAGACTGGGTAGCGGGTGCGCATGAGATTGTGCAGGATGCAGCAAGCTTCCACGATCCTCCTCACGGTCTCTGGGCGATGCTGCATAGTGGTGAGAAGGACCTGGAACCTGTTGGCCAGGATGCCAAAGGCGTTCTCCACCACCCGCCTTGCCCTGGACAGCCTGTAGTTGAAGATCCTCTCTTCACGGGTGAGGCATCTGGAGGTGTAGGGCTTCATGAGGTAAGTTCTGAGGGAGAAGGCGTCATCCCCCATGATGAAGTAGGGCACATCTTGGCGTGTCCTTGGCAGGGGGTCTGGATCTGGGAAGCCCATGATGAGGTTGCGTTCCAGCCCCTCCTTGAGGTCACTTGGCATTGTCTACCTGGGCATCTGAAGCTGACCCGTTGCCTGAAGCATCGATGTACATGAACTTGTAGTCAGCATCGACCATGGCGAAGAGGACGATGCTGAAGAAGCTCTTGTAGTTGAAATAAATTGGACCCCGACTTGGCTGGTGCTTTGCAGGTCACGTTGCTTGCCATCTATGGCTCCAACGGTGTGGGGGAAGTTCCACCTCTGATACACTGCTCTGCAACTTCTTCCATCTCTTCTTCAGTGGAGGGGCACTGGAGGAGCTACTCCTTGTATTCTCGATGATGGCCTGCACCAGCTTCTTCTGACCACAATGCTGATGGTGGTTGTTTGGCACCCTCCAGCCGTACTGCATCTCTTGTAGGTGGTCCCTGAGGCCAAGTGGTGCGAGAGTCAGTGCACCTTGAGCCCAGGGTCCAGCTGGGCCCGAATTTGTGTTTGCCTTGGTCAACCTGGTGTCAGCTGCTGCACAGCTTCGTCAAACATGGCTGGAGGCATCCTCATGAAGTTCTGGAATGCACGAGGGTCTTCGTTCCTGAGCTCCACATCAGCTTGTTGTACAGTCCGTACTCTGCTCCTTCTCCCGATCCATCTTCGGACCAGAGAACTTCTTGGACGCCTCCTTTTCTTCCCGCAGTAGAGTTCACAGAGCCTGTAGATGGCTTCGCACTGTGGCAGAATGATGGTGGCTACCAAAAGGAGTGTGTTACGATCCACGGTGGATATGACTGGATGCTGTGGAAGAGCAAGAGCCAGATGAAGGCGCAGAGGTCTGCACAGCAGGGCTGCTGGTCTGAAAGGATCTAGGTGAGTTTGCTGCCCTCCTTTTGATAAGCAATATAGGTTTTCCCCTGTGTGTCCTTTTGCATCCTCTAGGCATCCTCTAGACATCCTTAATATCCAAGATAGGTCCCCTCTGTGAACTTTTTTTCCATTTTAAATGCTTTCTTTGCGAGCTGCATCCGCTTTCATCTTTCTCCGTCTGTGCTACTAACGCTGCGCGTCCGTTCCACGTCCGTTCCACTTCCTCCCTGTGTCGCGCTTTCTGCTGGAGCGGATTTGAGTTGCGGGGATGCGCAGTGGATTGCCTAGCGGATGTAGCGGACACATAACGGATGACGATGGATACAGAACGGATGTTCCCGTATGCCTAGCGGATGCAGAATGGACACGTTGGATACATTTTCCGCTCAAAAAGTTTTGAGCAGCTCAAAACTTTTTGAGCAGATAGAACCTTAGTTGACGGATGCTGGACGGATAGAGAGGAAGAAAAACGGATGCAGTGAGTACAAAACGGAAGCATCGCATTAACTAATGGATGGCAAGTGTTTTTCTCTGTTTTACATCCTCTTTCCATCCATTGGTGCAGTGTGACATGGGCTTAAAATTTGAACTGGGTAATTGTATAGTAGACATGAAGTTATTTGATCTCATGCTTCAAAGAATTTGTACTAGGAACACAAAAAGCATGAAGAGTGATAGCTGGAATCAGGAAGGATTGTTGAACCAGTCAAAAGGGAACAACTGCTCTAAGATAGCTATAGGAGAGTTATTCTAGTAATGATATAATTTAAATAATTTCTTCTATTTTAAAGCTCTTTTTCAAGGAGAATGAGTAAAGTTAATTTCTTCCATTCTAAGTCAAAGATTGGCTTGCCTATTACCCAACTAAGTTTTATTTACCAAAATCTGCAAACTGATTAGAGATGAAAACTTCTTGCAAATTGTTATCACTTTTTGAGGCACTGATTTTTTGAAAGAAACCATCTCCTCTGCTCTCGTGTTCTTTGTTCCAAACTCCCAGAACTGGTTCTTGACACCAAAAAACACAAAGTTAAATATCTGTTATTTTACACTCTTTTCTAATGTGTTGCAAAAAACCTCAGCGCTGATTGTAGTAAGAGGCTCAAGTGACCTTTGTGGGTTAAAGGACTTTTTTTCAGTTTTGGCTGATATCCCAGTTGTAACCTTACCTGAATAGTGATAATTTGCACTGCAGAATGCCATCCTGTTCTACAGACTTCCTATTTATACTCTTACAACAAATTGTACGTGAGGTATATTTACACATTATTCAGAATCAGTAGATTGGTCTAGAATAGGGCTACAAGATTATTATATGCAATTTAATGATGAACTACATTAAGCTTGCATTTTGTTTACTGAACTAATTTTCAGTCTATTTCTGAGCAAAATTATAGTGTTTTTTAATCTTTTAATTTTAAAGGACTCAGAAGTTCTTCTGATCAGATTTAGTTACAAAGCCTTTTATACCTAGTTACAGAGTAATAAGACCTATTTCAAATCTCTGCTGTAAATATTTTCAGAATTGATATGAGATAAATATCTACTATACAGTAACGGAAATGTGTCACAATTTTCTTCTCATATAGAATGGAGTGATCTAACAAAACTGAAGAATTAATAATAATTACAAAAATAATCACAAAGTATCTAGATCTGAAAATCAGAATTGAAAGATTATGACATAAACTGGCTATGGCAATTTTGGTGGTTATCAGTACACTGGTGCCATAACAAAAACTCTTGTATGGCACTTAGAAAATCTGTTTCTTGATAAAATTTCCATCTGTCAACTACAAAAGGCCACATTACTTCGATCTGCACATATATTATACCAATACATTATGACATCCTATGTACTTGGAATTGGAGTGCTAGATCTCAGAAGTTAAAGTAGCTGAGCTTGCCATCTGGAAGACTGACAGACAGCCTGGGTTTAAGATCCAAGTACTATGTGATGGAGTGAGCTCCTGTTACTTGCCCCAGCTCCTGTCCATCTAGCAGCAAGAACACATGCAAACGCAAGTGCATCAATAGGTAACACTTTGGTGGGAAGGTAACAGCATTCAATGTATCTCTGCATATAGTCATGCTGGCCATGTGACCACAGAAATGTTTTTGGACAACATTGGCTCACTTTGCTAAAAAATGGAGATGAGCACTGTCCCCTAGAGTTAGAAATAACTGGATGGTGGAAACTTTTACCTTTACTTTAGGTGCTTGGGAATAATTTGATGCTATGAAGGCCAATATCAGCTAAAGAATTGGCAGTTGTGATTTCATATTGTTGTGTAATACAATAAATAATATATTAAACTGGTATGAAACTTGGCTGTTTAATGACATCGAATTCATGGGTTCTGCTACTGTCCATCTTAAATTATTTCCCAAACCAAAAGTTCAAAAAAAAATATCACTTGAGTAAATTGCATACTAATGTAACAAAACTCTTCAGAGATTAGAATGGCCCCTATTAGGTTTCTGTAAAGCTTTAAAGATCCAGCTTTAAAGAAGAACCTAGGGCAGGCACCAAAGGCCTCACCAAAGACCTCACTTGTTAACAAATCAGGATTTCTTGGTTTGTACTCAAATTAGGTCTTTTAATATTTTTTGGGTTTCAAAGATTTTTATTGTTTTAAAATGTTTTTAAGATTTCACTTGTAATGTATATGTTTCTGAACTGTGAGCTGCCTGTAATCATTTGCTGAGATGAAGCGGCTATAGAAATCAAATCAAATCAGAACTCAGTTTAAAAAAATCAAAACCAGAAGTACAACAGCAAACCCTTTCTGTATTATTTCCCAGGAAATATAATGTTGGATCCATGAAGCCATGTTGGACATGATTTGATATAGACTGTGACATAGACTAATTAAATATTAATAATACAAACACAGACTGGATCCATATTTCTTTACCACTATGAAGAGCCTAGAAGAAACAGACTTCTTTCAGAAACAAAGCTTGGGACATTTTTAAAGTCTTTTTGATGCTGGACCAAGCCATTTTTAACTCATGCAAGACTTTTAAAAATGCCTATCTTTCAATCCAGCCATCAAAAATCTGAATTTTAATTAGTTTGCCTAGATTTTATAGTGTGTTTTAAATATTTATTAATTTGCAAACAAATCAGAAAGCCTGTTTTATGTTTCAAGTTATTTTCCCATTAAGATAATCATGGCTAGATGACCTCTTTGTCCTTTTAAGAAAACTCTACATTATTTCTTGTAATAGTATAGTACCACTATTAGCAGGACTTCTTTGCCCTTTTGCCCTTTTCTAATGCATTCCTCCTACACTTGGTATCAAAATGAATTCAGTCATAGGTTCCTGTAAGTTCTACCCAGCAAATTCCATATATTGTAGTCCCAGCATTATCTGGAGTCCATCAGATTAGCGGTGATTCTTCTAATGTTTGCTGAAGACTACTTGGAAAATCATTTTTATTTGCATCATTTTCACAAGTAATTTGCCCATACCTGAGTGAAAGTGATCGGCCCAAGGTCACCCAAATGGATTAATGCAGGACTAGTAGTCATGATCACCCAGTTTCTAACCTGATCTTTTTAACCACTACACCACACTGACTGTCCTAAAATTAAGCACAAGCAAAGGGAATTAGTGGAAATTATTGAATTTGAAGATGTGAATCTAACTTAAAGAAGTGAAAGTGAGGATACAACAAGGTCGATTGTGAAACATGATATGCTAAAACAGAGTAATATTTTAAGAGATACCTGTTTATTAAGTCATGAATTAAAACTGAAGGTGTGCAAATAACATGATACTGAATGCAGACAGCAGTTATGATTCTCACAGGATGCCTGGATTGTACAATTTTTGTCCTTGTATATCTTACTTTCAATTCAATACAATGCATGTTTATTCTTTAATCAACACAATTCTATCTAATAGAACTGTTCATGAGATGCATAGGGACCCGTTGGGAAGATGAAGTTTATTGCTATCAAGCTTCAATGCACTCAACTGTGTTCCCTCCCTTCTACTTTTGTGGACTACAATTTTTTTGCACAAGAAAGGTCATCACTTAGCTCTGGAAGCCGTTAGAAACCTGAGTAAGGAAATACATTTCTCTATGTAAGCAAGACTGGTGAATCAATCAATAGCTGGTACTCTATGCTGAGGGAAGAGGAAGGGGGAGTTGATGAAAAGAAAGGGGGAAAACAACAAATAAAATCTTGAAACTGCTCTGTTGCATTAAATGCACTAAATGTATGCATTGTTTGGCATGTTATGCTGGAATTGTAGAATCCAGGAAAGAATTGTGCAAAAAAGAAAAGGATGGCAGTGGAAAAAGGAAGGAGAGCTCTGAAGTATTATCACAGCTTCTGAGTGAAGGTCAGGTTAAATAAGATAAGTTCTTTGAACTGCAGTAACACCTTGAATTCGCCTGATGTATCTTGGCTCCCTTTCTTAGCCCCTCAAGTCTCAGTAGCTTGGGAGCAATGCTTTCTGACAGACAAAAGATAATCTTACACTTGCCTTCCAATATCAGGGCATTTTAAGTGGCACACTTTATATTGAATAATTCATGGGTATTCAAGCTTTACTACACTCTACAAAGAAAGTGCTTTCTCTTAGCAGCGACAGTAGATATGAGCAGCTAATTCATTATTTAAAGAGATTAAGTATTAGCAACTGGTATGGGCTCTTCAGAGCTCTTTTTATTCCCTTTGCTCATGTTATCCCCTGCCACTCGCCTGCCTAGTACAGAGTTAGATTTATTTTGTCATATTAAAATCATATTTAAAAGTGATTGCCTATTGTTTTCACACTGACACTGCTTTGCTTTCAAAATGTAAAGTAATGAGTAGCTGGGAGTTGTGATGAGATGTTTGACTATTTGGAAACTGTGTTGGCCCAAAACATTGTTTTCTACATTCAAGACAAGAAAGAGTGGGAGAGAAGAACTAGTGTGTGTGTGAGGAGGGTCTATTGGTGATAAAGAAGCTGGGAAGATGATGCCAAAAAACAAACATAAATTAAAGCTACTTGGTGAGAATTTATGAATTCTGTCTGCTTTAAAAGTTAAATTATAGGTGATCCTGAATTTATGGTCACAACTGAACCCAAAATTTATGTTGCTAAGCAAGGCAGTTGTTAAATAAGTTTTATCCCATTTTATGATTTTCCTCATAGTGGTTAAGCAAAGCACTGTTGTTGTTAAATGAATCATTTGGTCATTAAACAAATCTGGCTTCCCACATTGACTTCCCTTGTCAGAAGCCAAGTAGGAAGGTTACAAATGACCCCAGGACAGTGCAACTATCATAAATACATACCAGATGCCAACTGTTTTAAATACCTACCAGTTGTCAAGTGTCTGAATTTTGATCACGTGACCATGAGGATGTTGTAACAGTTGTAAGTGTGAAAAATGGTCACAAGGCACTTTTGTCAGTGTGTGCAGTATAACTTTGAACAAATGTAAGTTGTGAACTACCCACAGTTGATAAATACTTTCATTAAGAGAATTTTATATTGTAAAATTCAAAAGGTATTTCTAAATTAGCACAATACTCTGCAAAGGGCATAATTTATTCATTTTTTCCTTGTTCTGTTTTTCTTCTTGTTGTTGTTTTGCCTTTTACCCAGACAATATGCCAGACTATTTTGCTGTTGTTTCCAAGTTTCTTCCTGATATTATTTGTGATAATTATTTTGTTAGAAAACACAATTCCATCAGCTTTGCCTAGGATGTACAGATATACCATTGTGAATTTTTTAGAGGATTTATTTTCTCCATATTAAAACACTTTTTTGTTCAGATAAGCCCACTTTTATTATTTCCTGAAAGCAGAAATCTGAATAGTCCAGATTTTTTTTTCTTTTTACCATTATGTAATCCCTTGCTTTGGGATGGAGTCAGGGTGACTGAATGGAGCTGAGCATTTGACAGTTGGATGCCCTTCCTGACACTTACACAGAATTCATAGCAGATATTTGCTTTTTGCAACACTGATAGAGAAACATCTGTCACTGCCTAGGATTGAACCCTCAGCCTTCTGACTTGGAGGCAAGCATCTTCACCTAGGCCACCACATCACTCCAAAAATTTGTCTATGAAGATTCTCCTTGAATTACTCCAATATTATATAGTAATATTGGAGTAATTATATATAATTACTCCAATATTATACTCCAATATTATATTATATACATATATTATATGTATATAATATAGTTTTTGTTCTTATGAGAAGACTTATATTACTAGTTTTTCATTTTTTCTTTTCTTGTGCTACAAAAAAACACTCAAAATATATATGAATAAGCAATTCAAATTCCTCATCCAACTGGAACAGAAATTAACATAGGGCCTATTAAGTGAGGTAATATCAGGGATAAATAATAGCTTTTTCATCAATATCCACCTATCTAGATTTAATAGAAAGGACTCACGGTGAAATCATATTGCACAATATTACGATGCATGTAGCGCCTTTCATTTTAATCCTATTTTGCCTTCTGTTGAGGACCTATATACTGCACGAGCCAGAAGGAGGGCTGTGAAAATATCTACAGACCTATCATGCCCCTGTTGGAGTCTGAATTTGAGGAGGAAAATGAACAGCTGACAGGGAGTGAGAGTGTGGCTCCATTGACTGTGGAGAAAACTGGGGAAGTGCAAAGTCTGGCTGGGCAGAACGGGGAAGAGGTAGAACAAGGGAGAGGGAGTTCAGAGGAAGACCCAGGACCACCCCCTATTCATCCTAGGGCATGCAGGGAGGAATGGAGAAGAGAGCAACATGGGTTGTGTGGCTTATGGGGAAGGAAAGGGCCCTGATTCCTTTCATTAGCCACAGTGTCAGTGTTCCAGCAAACTCCATTCCAATCAGTAACTCCAAGACAAGCAAAATCTCAAAAGTACCTTCATTAGAATAGCACTTGGCACATCTGTGAAATCTCAAAGCTAAAGTTTCCTGGACTTCCCACAATGTCACAAACTACAATCTCTTTTCTCCCATCATCACATCACATGGACCAATCATGATCTGTCTCAGTGTAAGATCCCTTTTCTCTGCTGCACCACACTTAATAACCTTGAACTAAGAAAAGAATTTTATTTTGTCTACTTAGAACTACTCAATTGAAATCACACACACCCAACTTCTCAGGCTATGTAGCAGCATGGAATATGGCTTTCAAAGCTGACAGGCATCTCCCCTTGAGAAGTTCACCTCCTAAAAGAGATAATAAACAAAACACAACCAGGGGCTAATGCAATGCCCTTAACCCCCTCTCCCTCATCCAAGGAGACCCTTTGGTTTGTCAGGAAATTTGTTATGGAATTGATTAACCAATCTTTCTGCATGTACGTCCCAACTTTTTACCCATGTAGCCTTTGACAAAGGGTAACCCTTCCACAATACCAAATATTGTAATTTCACAATGTCTCTTACCCTTTATGATCATAGGTTTGGAGGGGAGCTGTTGGGATGGGCCTTAGATTAATCTTACAGATGGATTCAATAAACTACTATGGAACACAGGGTGTATTTTCCCAATAATCAGGGAAGATTTAATTGGACTGTGACTGGTTTGATTATCTTTGATATAGAGAATGGACCTAAGAATTTAGGGCCCAACTTCCTACGTGGAAGTTTCAATTTTAGATATTTAGTTGACAAAAACACTTTGTCCCCTACTTTAAATGGTGGTTGGAGGGATTTATGTTTATCTGCTTGCTTTTTATATTCCTCATCAGCTTCTGTCAAAGCTTTTTTTGTATCTTCTCAACCTTTTTTTTAATGAGCTCATCCATTCTGTTAAGGACATGGATATGGGAGGTTCTGTAGATAATTTCAGCATAGGGACAAATTCCATGCCGGTATTGATTTGGAATGGAGTTAAGCCTGTACTGCTACGTACTGCATTATTATAAGCAACTTCTGCAAATGGCAACAGCTCCGCCCAGTTTTCCTGCTGATAATTTACATAGCATGTAATATATTATTCTACCATGGCGTTCGCTCTCTCTGCTGCCCCATTGCATGCAGGATGGAACTCTGAGGATAGTCCTTGGGATGACCCAATGGACCTTAAAAACTCCCTCCAGAACCTAGCAGTAAACTGTACACCTTGGTCTGAGATTGCTCTACAAGGTACTCCGTGGAGCCTATAGATATACTTCATGAACAGTTTGCCAGCTTTTTTGCTGAAGGTAGTCCTTTACAGGCTGTAAAGTGGGCTTGCTTAGAGAATAAGTCGATAACAGTCCAAATAACTGTATTCCCTCCACTTTTAAGTAATTCTACTATAAAGTCCATCATGATTTCTTCCCATGGCTTTGTTGGTTCATCTACTTGTTGAAGGAGGCCAGGGGTTGTTCCAGTTCTGTGTTTCATTGTGGCATAAATTGAGCAGCTTTTCATATAGTCTTCAACATCAGGTTTCATTTTTGTTCACCAGAACTGCCTCCTGACTAAATGCAGGGTTTTTAAGAGCCCAAAGTGTCCCCCCAACCTTGAGTCATGGCTATGCTTTAGGACCATTAATCTTAGATTATTGGGTACATAAAGTCAATCCAATCCCTCATTCATTGTCAAGTTGGCTTGATGCTCCACAAACCAGGGATTGGTCAAAAGGGCTGCTTTCAAAGTTTCAAGATAATATCAGTGTTCCAGCAAACCTCCATTCCAATCAGTAATTCTGGGACAAGCATAATCTCAAAAGTACCTTTATTAGAATAGCACTTGGCACATCTGTGAAGTCTCAAAGCTAAAGTTTCCTGGACTTCCCACAATGTCACAAACTACAATCCATCCCCTTTTCTCCCATCATCACATCACATGAACCAATCATGATCTGTCTCAGCATATGATCCTTTTTCTCTGCTGCACCACACTTAATAACCTTGAACTAAGAAAAGAATTTTATTTTGTCTACTTAGAACTACTCAATNCACTTAATAACCTTGAACTAAGAAAAGAATTTTATTTTGTCTACTTAGAACTACTCAATTGAAATCACCCCCTCCCAACTTCTCAGGCAATGTGGCAGCATGGAATATGGCTTCCAAAGCTGACACACAGCTGGGAAGAGAGTTTAAAAGAAATGCTGAGTGTGGCAGCTGCTGGGAGCAAACATGAGTTTATCTTATGTCGACTTTAGTTACCTGTGTTCCTGGTGTCTTCTCAACTGTGTTGAGTTATTGCCATGCCATCATGTCTGGAATTTTTGCTCCTGCCCTGCTGAACTAATTACCTCATTTTGCCTTGATTGGACTTATAGTTGCAGTTTTTGTTGACCATGTTTTTGACCTGATTCTCTGCAGCCAAAGGTTATTCCTGGGAGAGTTTTTCTCCAGCCAGAAGGTAACCAGGACATTGGGGGCAAAGTTGGAGCTAAGAAAGGGACTTATACTGATTATCTGACTGTGTTGTCTTTGTGCCATGCCTGGGTCATCACAAGACCCTTCACATCCTGGACATAAACTTCTATCCTTAAAACAACACTATAGGGCACTGCAACATCAGAACAACTAGACAAAAACACAATTTTTCCCCCATGCCATCACTTATGCCAAACAACTAATTTCCAGAACATTGTCAAGCTGTTTAGAAAGGCAGTATTACCATCATTATTCTAATCTTTCTTATTACTGTTAGGAATGTAAGTCACCTAACAGTTGCATTGGAAATATATAAACCAGGATAGACATTTTAATACTGTCTCTTTAAGGGAATGCTAAAATTGTAACTGGGTGTGGTTCCTCAAACGGCCATAAGATGGAGCCAGAAACCTGAATTCCGAGAGAGTTGCCATTCCTGCATTTCCCTGTTGATTGTTGCTGATCATCGTTATTCTTGGTTTGATGTGAGTCTATTTACTGAACTGTGTATGATACTGGACTTTGTTATTTGGATTATCCCTGGACTGAAAACTGACTGCTTTAACCATGTATGACTTGAACTGCTTGTTGGACTTTGCTTAACCATTTACTGAAGTAAAAACCTACATTTTACTATACAGTGTATCTGTGTGCTGGTTGTGTGTTATTCCTCACCACTCTCACTATGTCTCCCTGTGTGCACTCATTCTCCTAACAGGGAATTACCTCAACACTTATCTACTGTATCATTGTATCTTCTTATGACTATAACTTGTTGCTCATATCTTACAATTTAAATTGTTTAATTAGTATCCTAGTATGATTTGTATTGATTTTTCATTTAGAATAGAATAGAACAGATTTTTTTATTGGCCAAAATGCTCTCAGTGTACATAAAAAGAAAAAAAATACATTCATCAAGAATCATAAGACACAACACTTAGTGATAGTCATAGGTTACTAAATAAGCAATCAAATCATACTGGGAAACAAATAAAACAATATAAATTGTAAAGATACAAGCAACAAGGTTATAGTAATTAGTGGAGGAGATAGACAATTGGAAGGCTGAGAAGAATAATAGTAATATAGTCTTAATAAATAGTTTGATAGTGTTGTGGGAATTAGTTGTTTAGCAGAGTGATTGCATTTGGGAAAAAACTGCCCTTGTGTCTAGTTGTTCTGGTGTGCAGTGCCATGTAGCATCATTTTGAGGGTGGAAGTTGAAACAATTTATGTCCAGAATGTGAGGGGGTCTGTAGATATTTTCACAACCCTTTTTTTGATTTGTGCAGCATACAAGTCCTCAACAGAAGGCAGGTTGGTAGCAATTGTTTTTTCTGCAGTTCTAATTATCTGTAATTATTTAGTATCCATCACTATCACTAAGTGTTGTATCTAATGCTTTATTTTTTTTAATATTTTTTTTATTTTAAGAGAAACATACATAGACAATACATAAAAAAACATAAAACCATCTTCCATTTTGTACATACAGTGTGTCAGTTGATTTAGAATCTTTTGTGTGATCTTTTCATAATCATTGTTCACAATTTATATCAATCTCACATTGTCAAACTAACATATGCTTTCTATTTATCAATTATTAATTATTCTGCTATTTATTCCATCAATATGTATTATGCTGTCATCCAAGGGTTATATATGTCTACATTATATTTTGTATCAATCTATTAAGCTTCGATAACAAAATTATCTGTTCTGTTACCTTACCATGTCTTTTTATCCAATCATTGATAAAACAAATCCCATATCATATAAAATTGCTTGTCTTCTTGTTCTCTAATTTCAAATGTCAGTTTACTCATTTTCTTTCCAGCAACAGTCCATAATTGTTTTTTAATAGCTTTCCTCCTGCATAGGTTAATTTTGACATTTTTCCAGTTTCTTCGCAAATACGAATTCTAGCTACTGTTAAAACATTTACAATCAAAATATTTCAATTTCTTTTACGTTGTATATAATGTGCTACAGTTAGATGATTCCTAAGTTAAAACAGATCTCTTGGTTTAAAGTATCTGATAAATGTGTTTGTTATGTCATTTTTTCAACCTGCATGTGTGGATTTAGCCAATATTTCACCAAATATGGTTAATATGACAACAGGTATCTGATGACAATTCATCACAGCATTTATCGGCATTTTGATCTATAAGCATTCTCCCAAGATCGTTTGTCGGGCGGTTCAGATGACACCTAGTAAACACTTAGTATCAAATTTGTTATTTAAGTGCAACTGACATTGTCCATTTGGTTATAATTTTTGAAGTGCACAAATGTTGTTTGTCATTTTATGAATAATCAACTCCGCCAGTATTCGCAAAATTTGTTTCGGCCCTCAGATGGCAATCATCACATGGTTCTTGTAACTTGTTGGCTCCTCCAGACTTGTAAATTCCTAATAGATGTCCATCAACAGGTTTTTTAATATACCAGTTTTCATCAGTGACCATCACCAAATTTTATCATAATTCAAGGCTTGTTGTAAAGACCATCTGCGTTACAGAGCTTCTATAAAACAAGAGTCTGTATTTGCGAAATAGAAAAACCAATGGTCATTATTTTACACCTTGTACATATTGCTCAGCGCAAGCGCTTGGCAGTAGATTGTAAGTATGTCTCTCCGTTTCAATTCAATATCTCACCATATCTAACCTGTTTGTTTCCCTTTTTTTATAGATAGTTATAATGGGGATAAGATAAAGAGGCTCAACAGTTGATACCTCGTATGGAATTTTATATAGGTGAACAGGTATGATCTGTTTACTATCTTCTCACCAGGCAACAATGCACATGGCCTCTGCAATAATATAAGTCTTTAAAATAACGCCTGTGTTTTTATAGTATCCCTGTATAGCGCGAGAGAAAAGGCCATGCCCAAATACCAACAGCATAAGTACAATGGCGCTTCTAAAAGTCAATAGCAAAAACGATTACTGTTCCTGCGTAGTGTTAGACACTCTCTTTCCACCCACAATCAGAGACCTTGGTACGCCTGGTTTGAGTACGGCTCGCCAATGGGTGGGCAAAGGAAAATCGCCCTCCCCTTAATTTTTGCATCTGATAACAGTTGTTGGATTATCCTTATTCTTAGCTTTATATTACGCCCTGCCAAATACTATTGTCAACACAATTTCTAATTAAATCTTCTACACAACCAATACTCCTTCCTAACTTGAATAGGAATTGTCTGGAATAAATGATAAAACGTCTAGGCAACTATATGTCATGCCTAATAATGTAGATATAGTTCTCCCAAATCAGAGATGATAGTGCAGCGTTTTCCCAGTTTTATCAATCTGTCACAAATCTATCTGTTTGAAGGTTTAAAGAAATAGTATATCTTCCTTTCGTGTACTGACCATCATGGTGTAATATGTATCCCTAAATATTTAAACTTTGTTTGTTGAACCTGTAAATATTGTTTACAAAGTTGGTCTTCAACTTTTTCTTTCGTCTTGCTAACATATTCTTTGTTCAATAATTTTGTTTTTGTCTTTTATTTATTCTCAAACCTGCTACTTATTCCATATTCGTCTATTTTTCTATTAATTTGGGTGCTGTTTCCAAATGGGTCTTCTAATTATAAATACTCAGTCGTCTGCAAAAGCTATGCGTTTAACTATTCCCCTTGTTTAATTTTCCATCCTTTTATTTCTTTTTTTCTCTAGATATTCCTGTTCAACTACTTCCAATGTTAAACCCATAACAGCAAGGTGACAATGGACAGCTGCCTTGTCTATGGATTCTGTTAATTCTCTCAGCAATCACCATCAATCTTTGCAGTGTTCATGGTATATTGTTTCAATGGCTTGAATAAGAATTTTTCGATCCAAGCCCATTAGTGTATCAATTGCAGTAAAATAAACTTGCCAACTCACATGTCAACAAGGCTTTTTGTGTCCCATCTAAAAACATCAAGGCACATTTTGCTTCTCAAGGGTGTTTCATAATATTACAGAGTATCCAAAATAATTCTCACATTTGTCTTTGATTTGTCTTCTGGCAGAAATCCATTTTGATCAGTAGGATAAAAATTATTTAAGTATCTGTTTAGTCTATTCTCCAAGAATTGAAGCAAATATTTATAGTCCTGAGTTCATAGAGATATAGGGTCTATATTGGATTTGATACGTTGGGTGCAAGTGTCTGTACCTTCCTTCCGGTATAAGTGTAATGTATCACTTTCTTGACCAATGTTTTTTGTATAAGGCTTCTGTTAATTCCAATCATTGTATTAGAATTATCCTTCTAGACATCTGGTTTCAATGTTGTGGTTTTTTTTGAAACAGATGCTCTCTATTTGCGGCTTTTCACAAAAAAACAAAATACAAATAAAACATCTATTGTTTGAAACATAAGCATGGTCCCAGGTTTCAACATTCATACAGACCAAAACTCAATTTCATGCTCATTTTTTATTTCTATTGTCCATATCTTATTACCATCTTCTTATTTTCTAAGATAGTTTTTTTCCCCTCCTTTGAATTTTCTCCACTTTTGGTTTTAATTTATCCATGCTCAGTTCAAGTCAAATCATTATATTTATACTTTTGTCTGTCCTGTTAAATTTCCATATTATCTTTTTCTTATGTAAGCGAAATTTTTCCTGATAGTTACCAATTAGAAGTATGACACCTTTATATCCTTTAATTTGTCAATTCCAAACATCTTATTTTAGTTTCAATATATAGCTTTAAGATTATAGCACAATATAATACATAACTCCAATCGGATCTGCTTGGTCATTCTTAAAAATAGACACTATATTCTTTAAAAAAATTATACATATGTAAATAAACACACATTCCATTCCAATTCCA
>BHFT01004625.1:0-30652 GCA_004320025.1 Laticauda laticaudata
AACCTCTAATTAATATTACTGGGTATAAGGAAAGGGACATTTATTCACGCCCATAAATTGACGGAGGCATACTTGCACATTGATATTCGGCCCTTCCATTATAAATTTCGTGAATTCTACTACAATAACCACCATTTTGAAATTTGTGGCCCTTCCATTCGGATTACCTCCTCCCCCAGGACCTTCACTAAGGTCCTCGCAGTAGATAGTGGACCACCTCAGAAAATCCCGGTACGCCTCCAGAGTTATCTTGATGATATTTTGATTTTATCTCCTTCCGCTCATTAGGCAATCATAGACATTCAGAACACATTAATTACTGTCCTACTAGAGCATGGCTCCTTAATAAATTGGAAGAGTCAATTAATCCATCGACTCGGATAATCCATTTAGGGGCGATCATCGTGAAAGGCACAGGTTTAACTGTCACCAGAAAAACTAAATAGCATTCAAAAATTGGTTAAGGAGATCAGGTTGCTTAAGAAGGTGTCCTTAATGGACTATCAAAATTGTTGTACCAAAATGATCCTCATGTATTTCTATTTTCCTTGGGGCTGCCTTCACACAAGATCCCTCCAGTGGTTCTGCCACCATAACCAGCGATCCGGCTGAAGCAACTCCAAACACAAAGTCAGGGTTCCACCCAAGGTTCTCATATCTCTCCTCTGGTGGTCCAAACAAAATGATTATCAACAGAGGCCTGTCTCTTCAAGGAGCCCAAAGGCTCACCATCACCACAGATGCCAGTCTGTTGGATGGGGAGCTCACATTCAGTCGCTCTCAACCCAAGGCAATGGTCTGACACAATACAGTCGTGCAGCATAAACTGGCTGGAATTTCACAACATACACCTGGCCCTTTGCAACTTCTTCCCCAGGTAACGCGGTCAGCACATACTGATACTGACAGACAATGTAACAGTCAAAGCTCAAATAAACAAGCAGGGGAGCACACAAATCGAAGCAGCTAAACGCGGGAAGCGGAGCACCTGTGTCGCGTGGGGCAGAGAACAACATAGTTTCCATTAAGGCAGAACACATTTAGGGTCTGTCAAATGCACAGGCAGATTGGCTAAGCAGGGCCACCAAAGACCAATCGGAGTGGCGCTTCCACCCATCTCTGTTTCAAGAAGCGGCATGGACATTTGGTCAGCTGGTGGTGGACCTATTTGCTTCCCCTCTCAATCTCAGCTCCCGAGATTTTTTCCAGGTACCCATCCCAAGGGGTGGAGAATTTCAACCTCGCTCCACTGTAGTTGGCCCCGGGTCTCCTGTATGTATTCCCTCCACTTCTGCTGGTTCCCAAGGTCATCCAGAAGTTACTAGACAAGAGAGTGGAATTACTTCCAGTAGCAACTTACTGGCCAGATGGCCATGGTTCACAGACCCCGCAGTCTCTCGTAGCTCCCCCCTGAGAATTCAGTCAGAATCTCATTAACTCAGGGGCCCCTTCAACATCCGGACTTCGTCAATGGTTTACAATTGACTGTCTGGAGTGTTGAGCGGAGTGGTTTGAAGAGGGGAAAAGCTCTCCATATAGGGTTATCGACACTAATCCTAGCTGCCAGACGCCCCTCAACAATTCACATTTACAACGCCACATGGTCCACCCTTCTGCAAAAGGGTGTAGTCTCCTCTGTCGCTCAGACTCTAGAGTTTTTACAGGAGGGACTTGATAAGGGGTTGTCACTCAAAGCAGGTGGAGCCTTGGAAATCAGTTCTCACTTGCGAGGGCCTCAGTTCTCTTTCATATCATCCATACATAAGGTTTTCCCTCGAGGGAGCCTCCAATTATACGCCCTCTAGCAGTGCACCGTTATCCCATCTGGGACCTTATCTAGGTCCTTGTGGCTCTGACTAAGGGACCTTTTGAACCTTTGAAAATGTCAAGTCTCCACTTCTGACGTACAAAGTAGTTTCCCTTGTAGCGATCACTTTGTTTGTCGTGTTTCGGAAATTGCAGCCTTGTCCATCGGATAAGATCTCTGCATTTTCATGGCTGTCAAGCTGGTTCTTTCGCCCCAATCTCACATTATGCCCAAGGTCAATTCGGCCTTTCATCAGAGCAAAAGCTTATTATTCAAATTTTTGCCCCAGTCCATCACAGGGGATGGAAAGACAATGGCATAAGTTTGATGTGAGGCGTGCACTGTGAATCTATATCAAGCATACAGCAGTTTTTTAGGAAATTGGAGGCTTTATTTGTGTTCTTTCAGCCCAATACTTCAAGGTTGCATAGGTCCCACCATCTACGATAGGCCGTTGGATAAGGGCTGCATAAGCAAAAACATATCAGACTCAATCTCTGCAAGGCCTAAGGGCATAACAGCTCATTCAACAAGGAGTGCAGCAACTTCGCAACATGAGTCACACAAGCATCAATAACTGAAATATGTCGGGCACGGCTTGGGCTTCACCATCGCTCTTCATTAGACCTACAAAATTGATGTGTTTGCTTCTGCTGAGGCTTTCCTTCGGCAGAAGAGTTCGGCAAAGGGTCCACAGAGACCAGGAGGAGATTCCAGACCAGACGGAGTCCCTCCCATAGGACAGCCCAAGCTTTGGTATGTCCCACTACTGGATGCTCTGAACAGCTCATTGGAGGGAAAGGGCCTTGGTACTTACCTGATATGCCGTTCTCTTTGAGCTGCGAAGGGCATCCAGCCCCACCCTTTTTTTCCATCTGGTGGGGTCCTGTTTCGGGCCAATGAACTTTTTTATATGTGAGGATGAGAGCACTTTTTTCTCTCGTCTTCACCAAAACTGGGGAACGCTGAGGAGTCACGTGGTAGAGGAGAGCGTTCCACAAATCAAGCTCAGCCTGTGATTGCGGAGACTAAGCACCTCCCACTACTGGATGCTCTTCACAGCTCAAGAGAACGGGCATATCAGGTAAGTACCAACGCCCTTTTTCCTGGCAACTTTACAGAAGTGGTTTGCCACTGCCTTCTTCCCAGGGCTGAGACAGTGGCTGATCCAAAGTTACCCAGCCCCATGCAGGACTGAAACCCATATTCTCAGTTTCTAGTTTGCTATCTTTAACCAGTATATCAAACTGGCTGCCATGTATTGTAGAACTTAATTATGAATAAATCTAGTTAGAATTTAGCTGTATAATCTAAGCTGTACAAATAATTCCTCAAACATACCTACTTAGTTTATGATGTCAAAGGCTATTATAGGTTTCAATGATATGTATTTAAAATAATAAATCTTCCATGTTTGGATTCCAGTAGACTTCCAAACCCAATTAAGAAGCACTGTATGGGGGTGAAAAACAATGCACATGTTCCTAAAACCCTACTTAGCATATAATGCAAATTCAACCATAGTGTTTAGGGTTTTACACCAGTGGTCCCCAACCTTTTTTGTACCAGGGACCAGTTTCACGCAGAAACACTTTTTCAAGGATCGGCAAAATCAATTTTTCCCCAATAGTAAAGGGTTTCTTTACTATTTCTTTACTAAAAACATATTTTTATATATATTTTAATCACAATTATTCATTCTTTGCAGCCCAGTACAAAATGACCCACGGACTGGTAATGGTCCGGGGCCTGGTGGTTGGGGACCCCTGTTTTAGACTATTCATGCTCTAAAAGTTTTTTTTTTTAAAAATCAGATCCAGTTACAATAGTTGATTAACATTTGACAGATCATGTCAAATGTTAGCTTCATCTAGTAGTAGTTAGCTTCATCTAACTACTAATCTAACTACTCATCTAACTAATTAGTAGTTAGCTTCATCTACAGCAAAAGGTTCTTTCACTGCATTTGAAGTGACAATGTATACATAGAGCAAACATCACATTCAGCCAGTAAATTAGAGATAGGACATTAAGCACTTTATGGCATCCAAAGGAAAAAAAAACATTGCATTTTGCTTCCCTGGGGCAGAGAAATAAGTGTCCTTTCCAAGTATCTTTGATCAGACACACAGAACATTTAAGGTTATCAGCGAGAAACATATTACCATTTTATTACAGATACCTGCTGTTAAATTTGTAATCTTATGCAGAACTTGATAGTAAAATGCACTACACTCAATAGTAATATTTTTTGGAAAAAAAATCTCCAGTACAGTCGTAGTTATCAAGTAACATACAAATTAGAATTGTAAATCTCTAGTTAAAATAAGTGGACAATTCTTTAAAAAAGAAAACATGCTTTGGATGAGAAATGCTAACCAATTTGCCATTTTTTAATAAAAGTGCGTAAAGTTAAGATCAGGTTTTTGACACTAGGCATTTGACAGTTCTTTTAGTTAACTTTTCACCCTCCAGGGATTACCAAAACGAACAATTTTTTTTAAAGGAAAGCACAGACCAAAATATTTTTAAATGATTTTTAATTTTAAATTAAATACAATATTGTTGATGAAAAGTGGGGAATTAAAGAGGCAGTTGACTGCTAGAAGTAATCAGGCCTCTGGAGAGTGGAAACATTTAAAAATGCACACTAGAGGAAAAAAGTATGCAAAAGCTGAAATTGAGAATCTGAGGGGGAGAAATCCTTTGTTCTTTATTCTAATTTTTCTGGAGACTACTTCCCTCAAATTATAACACTTCCCAAACTCTGCTTGGGATAAATAAGCGCCCGAGCATCAACTGTGATCACCAGGATTCAAATCCAGCATGAATGAGTGTCTTATTCATGAGTAATCTCAGAGTATCTTCGAGATAATATCTCTGATCTCGGCTCCCTCAAAACTGGTTCCTCGATCCCGACCTTAAAGAGACCGCCGTAGGCTCCCCCCGTCCCCGCCACCTGATTTCCTTTGCCCCCACAGAGCTTCTTTACAATCCCGGCGCGACCGTTCCCTTACCTGCCACTAAGTTGTCCCGCAACCGGAGCGGGCCCCGCAAGAAATAAAGGAGACCCAGCACCGCCAGGAAGCCAAATGACCGCGCCCAGGGTCCTGCAGCCAGCCTCAGCCGCTCCCACCGCCGAGGGCCGGGCCCAAGCCCAGGCGACTGGGAGAGAGACGGCGCAGCATCCTCATTCACAGGACTACTCTCCGCCATCACTCCCGCCCTCGGGCCTGGCTGGCTGAAGCAGGCAGGAGGGCGGGATCAACCAGGCGCGCCGCCCAAGCCGCTTCGCCCCGTTTGATGGAAGCCGGCACGAGCGGCGGGTAGCCCCCTGTTCTCTTCCCCGTTCGGATTCGCTTCAGACGGGCAGCTGTCCTATTTGCTTCATCGGGACTACCACCCTGCTCGCGCTGTTAAGGGGAAACCCTTTTGAACCCAGCTACATCTTGCCCGGGATATGCCGATATATTGGCATATACTGATTTTCTGATTAGGCCCGTTAAGAAATCAGGACCAATTGATTTGGTTGAGCACCAGGTTTATTGTTTGCGCGTAAACAGGCATTTGGAGAGAAATTGAAAAAAGAAAGGAAAGAAAAACACTTCTCATGAAACGCTGCCTTGCAATTTGGACCAAAGTGGTTCGGATGCAGCTATTGGCTGAGCAAAAAAATTGGGATTGGGCCGGGGAGACGCCCTTAATGAGAGAAGGTGTAGGATAGCATCAAAAATTGTTTCATAAATTGTTCTTTTAAACGGACTTTTTAGGCGCCCAGCATGGCAAGCAACACCCACAAGCCCCAGTCGACACCGCGCATCCTCTTCCTAACAAGGCAGTAACCCTAACCAAGCGGGTCACATCCGCTCCGCGAACATCCGGCCGGCGAATTTGTCGCTCCGCCCTCAAGTTCCCCCGTCCCGACGTGCCGTGCGCGTGGTGACAGGTGGGGCGCTAGACTGATAGAAGCCAAAATGGCGGACTTCGAAGATCGGGTATCGGATGAGGAGAAAGTAAGAACCTGGGGGTGTTTGGGAATGTGTTTAGCAACAGAAGAAATATAGCCTTTCTTCTCTGAGTGTACAGATGTTTCTTTCATTGGTTTTATTCTTAGCCGGACTGAGATTCTTGAATCTGAGGAGGTTGGTAAGTTTAAGAGGACCATTTGTGTCGGAAAATTAATTGTCAGGAAAATTTTCTGCTCTTTCTTTTATTCTTTTTCTTTTATTACTCCATTCGGGTGTGTTTTTCCCCCATAAATTAATGGAGCATATTGGAAAACTGTCCTGAGTTTCTGTGAACACTGGCGTTTTAAGGAAAATATAAATTTTACACTGGTATGCTTTAATTATAATTTTCCACTTTGTATTTTAATTCCAACAGTTCATCTACTAAATAGTATGGTTCATGTAGTTGCTGAGTTTTTGGATTGTTTCAGCGTTGCCCTTCCTTAAAGGAGGTCAGGAGGGCGAATACCTTTCTTCCTGTTTTTCCTTTGAAAAGACAAATTCTTTAAATATATGTTCCTACCGAATATACTTGTACTCCCCAAAAAATTCTGGAGTACTAGTATATTTCAATAATACACTACTCTTGTTTAAAAAAATGTTAATTATTCCATTATTTTGGAATATATCACCTTGATATGTATGCCTCTATTTTTAAATAAGCTTCAAAACCTGGATAATTTAGTCTCCTTCTAGATGAATGGATGATTATGTTTACAAACTGAAATTTTGACCATTCTTGTTTTAAATGGCTTAGTCTTGTAAATTCAAGTGTGAATATAGGCAGTTTTTGCTAAAATCAAAAGCAATTTGAAATAAATACCAGTATTACTTGTACAAGTTCCACTGTTGACCCTGGTGAAGTATTTTTGCATATCTATATATTTTATTCAAAAACTGTGAAAGCATGCCTTTTCAGAATCAATGTAGAATTTGTAGTTCTCAATACTTTGATTGTTCCAGGCACAAACATTTATTCTTTTATTCTATGAAAACATGCTTATGAAAGTTATACTATTTTCTCATTTATATCTCACATATGGAATAATCAGTGGTGCAATTCAAATGGGGCCCAACAGCAGAGCGGTGGAGAGAACCAGTTCAGACTCCCCTGCTCATCGCTCCTACCGGCTCACCAGAACTGGGCCAAACCGGTCCAATACTACCACTGGGAATAATGGAAAGGATTTTATTTGATCCTATAATGCATTATTATTACTATTAATCTTCTCATCACTCCTTATCATCCACCCCCCCCACTTGTGACTCTATGACTGTAACTTTGTCGCTTGTATCCTTATGATTTATATTGACTGTTTTCTAGTATGATTTGACTTTTATGTATACTGAAAGCATTTGCACCAAGACAAATTCCTAGTGTGTCCAATCACACTTGGCCAATAAAGGTATTCTATTCTATTCAAGAATGGAAACATTTGAATTTGAAAAGCAATATATTCCTATTGGAACTATTTTGTCTTTTCATAAATGGTTCAGCATAAGTAGAATTGCTTCTCTCTCTTTTCATAGATATTATCTAAATTTTAACTCACAAAATGCAAAATATCTTGTCATTTTTCAATACCTATAATCTCATTTAATTTGAATCAATTTGGATGCAGATGTTTGCAAGAAATAAAGTTGAGGGTGGCAATTGTACTTTCACATGACAAGTCAAATACACTTCTTAGAAAATCAGGATAACTCTCATAATAAACACTCATTACTATAAGCTTTACTAGAAAACATGATGATCTTATTTGCTTCAGTATATAATTATATATATTTTTACAGTATATTATATATTAATCAGATACAGCACTGGAAAAAGCTAGGTGACAAAAATGATAAGCATAAAAAATGTTATTGTGAATGAATTCTGGCAGGCTGAGCATGCTACAGATGCCCTCCATTAAGAGATGTCATCTAATGGGCCATCCAAGCGCAGCTGGGATGAGCTGCAGCTGTCCCTCTCTCGCCAGCGCCGTCTCCAATAACAGCGGCAGCAACTGTGGAAGTTATGGAGGTGGCTTCCCCACCCGAGTAGCGGCTGAAATGCTTCCACGGTTCCCATCGCTGCCGCTGTTGTTGAAGATGGCGCTGGTGAGAGAGGAACAGCTGCAGCTCGGCCTGGGTGCTTGGAATGCAGGAATGGGCTGCTGCACCGGGACTTTTGCAAACTTGCAGAGCCCAAGGCTGGAGCATCAAGGGTAGCAGCAGCAGAGATGCTCGCTTGGCTCTTCTCACGCCCACTCAGCCGCTTGGGATTAAGCCAAAATGCAGCACGCAGCGCTCCTAGGTACCTCAAAATCTTTTTTTTTTTCCTGTTACGGGGACGGGGGAAAAGCAGGAGCGACTCAGATGCTGTTGTTGGAGACGGCGCTGGTGTGCGGGGGGGGGGNACCCGCTAAAAGACATCCTAGCCATTTTTTCGGGTCTCAAAAAAAAAAAAAATAAGGCCCAGCCTTGTTTTGTGAGAAATACAGTACATTCTTGATTTTGCATTTTTTGTGAATACTGTATGTTGTGTGTTCTATTTTACTTGTGCTTTACTGGGAATTAACTATGGAAGCTATGAGGATCTTCAGGCTTTTTAACCACATATCTCGGGTCTTCTCAAAGCATTTTTAGAAGCCTTCTTACAGTGATCCTGGTTTGGACTGTAAATAGATAGACTGAAGACAAATAATATACGTTTTTTGCAATATTGTTTTTTAATGCTGCATAAGAACTGTCTAAAATGCCAAAGAGTAATAATGCAAAGTTCCCTGGCATAAAAATCACATTTGATTGAATATAGCTTCTGAACTTTTATCTTGTGTAGCACAGGGGTTGCCAACCTTTTGGACTTCAGGGACCACCAAACTCATACTTTTAAATCGCAAGGACCATGAATATAAATGTTTTAAAAAGGATAATATATTTAATATATTTTTTTAAATTTTTTTATATTAAATATATATTTAATATAAAAATTATTTTTATATTAAATTAAAATTTAATATTAAACGTGTGTGTGTCTGTGTAGTGCAGGGGTCGCCAACCTTTTGAACTTCAGGGACCACCAAACTCATCCTTTTAAAAAATATAGTCACCAGCTACCATGAGCCCTTCCCATATTTCAGAGCTGTAGTCATCCTGATGGAGGAACTGCTCCGGGATGGGCAAATAGACAGTCCTGTGACTACTACAACTCTAGAATATGGGACCAACTTTCCTACCAACATTAGCAAGCCAACCTGGGACGGATTTCCTTCTCCCGCCATTGGTCTTACCTTCCAGTTCCAGCTCATGTGAATCTCTACTCAGTCTCAAGGTTTGCGCTCAGCCGAAGGGTGGGGGCCAGCAGCTGGGCGGAGCAGCCTTGTTTTCCCATGTGGCCTGAATTAATTGCTTTTGGGGGCCATTTCTCTGTGGACCACCAAAATGTTGCTGCAGCCCACCAGTGAGCCGTAGCCCACTGGTTGGCGACCTCTTGTGTAGCAGATATGAAAAGAACAAAATCATGAAACTGGTTGGTGGAGAATTGGCATTTTTTCCTGATTTCTGAGATATGGTATACATTGCTTAGAGATATGTCACCTTTAGTTTATAAATGTTAATTTTAGTCTACTGCAGTAAAAACATTAGCAGTGGCTATATAGATGAATGCAGATAGAAATCTGAAAAATCAGGCCACAGGAAAACAAGATAATGACAGTTATATTATTAATTATAATCATTTATACAATATTGTTGCTAATATACATCCTAATATAGATAATCCTGGACTTACAAATGTTCATTTGACATTGAAAAAAGTGACTTTTTGAAAATTTTCACACTTAGAACTGTTATAGCATCCCAAGGTCATGTGATTAAAATGTGGACACTTGGCAACTGACATGTATTTAAGACAGTTGCGCTGTCCTGGGATCATGTGATTACCATTTGTAAGCATCAGATATGTAAAATCTAGAAGCTAGATTTGCTTAATGACCACATGATTCACTTAACAACTGCAATGATTCACTTTACAATTGTGGCACAAAAAGTCATAAAATAGCTTACTTAACTGCCTTGCTTAGTATTGGAAATTTTGGGCTCAGTTGTGATCATATGTTGGGGACTACTTGTATTGCATATTGTGAAGTTGCATAAAGACCATTATTCCAGCTGATCTACTAAAATTCACTGGTTTCCTTGTATGTTTCTTCATTCAAAAATATTACTTTTAGAATACTTACAGCATCATGAAATGTTCTTTATTGATCTAAATATTGCTAATTTAGTTTTGAATTATTGTGGTTGGTTGCACAGTCAGGCAGATGTTTAGACTGGCATTTCTTCTGTCCTCAAGACTCTGGAAAGGCAGATATTGTTATCTGATAGTATAAAGGTATTGCAGCATGTAGATTGTTCCAAAAAATCCTGCATTTTGCAGTTGACTTGATAGGTGGTTTTATCAGTGCAAGTGGTATGCAAGTGATGCTTCAGATGTTTTGGGATTACTTCCAAGGCATCTACTACCATTGGTGTACTACCTTTGTTTTGTTTTGTCATAGTCATTGTTTTTATTTGAAGTTTTCTCAGTTTATAATATTGAAGTTAATCTGAATTAAGACAGTTTTTACAATAAGAACCAAAACTCTTCATTATGTAAAAAAACATTTTGCAGAGTGCAAGAAAACTAATAGACTGAAGTCTCTATGAAAATTACTTAAGTGTAAGTCGCAATGAACAACATTAGCATTATTTATGATATATTCTATATATAATAAATACAACATCAGCAAGAATATTTGTAGATATCCATCTTGATAGATTGGGAATTTTATATGATAACTACAAACTGTCAGAAGGTATTAATCATGTTTAACCACCACCACCATCACAACAGCAACAACAATAATAATTTGATTTTTATCTCACCTTTATTACTTTGTAAGTAATCAAAGTAGAAAGCATATGTAATGTATTAATATTAATGCTTAATATATGAGTTAATGATTCATGTATCAATATAATTTACTAATTAGCATATTGTCATTGTATACCAATAATATATTAATGACTAAACGATGATAGTATCAAGATGTCACCAGGTAGCATTGGATTCTCAATGGAACGGACCGGAGTGAAGCCATCAATGCCACTGGGACCTTCGTGAAAACCCCTGGAACCAAAGAGAGCCTGAATGGAAGGGCACAATATTGGAAATGAAAGTTCTGGTAACAGAAATGGAAAAACTGGCAATGTTGAGGCCAGATGGGGATATGGAGGTAAGCCTCCATAAGGTCAATGGAGAGGAGACCGCCCTCCCGAACACTCTCTAGAATTGAATGCAGAATCTGCATTTTGAAACGCCTGTATGGGATAAAATCATTCAAAAATTTGAGATCACCACCCCCCACCGAGGCCTAAGGGACCATGAAAAGCTGGGAATAGAACTCACATCACCATTGATGTTCAGGGACTGGTTGAATAGTGGCATTGATGGCTTCGCTCCAATCCGTTCCATTGAGAATCCAATGCTACATCGACGACATCTTGATACTATCGTCCATCCACTCTACCCATCGAGACCTACAAGTTACACTGTGCTGTCTCCAGAGCCACAGCTTTTCTATCAACACCAAGAAAAGCCACCTCTTGCCCACTACCAGATTATTTCATGTGGGCACAGCTTCACTCCTGGTCTCTACAATGGTTTCTGCTCCCCTTTCAATGAGCAGGAACCAGCCACACATCAGTCAGGGTCCAGCTTACCCCACAGAATCGGCGTTCCTTCAAGTGGTGGCTTTCTCTGGCTCTCTGGAAGGACCTCCCACTCAAGGAACCGAACAGACTCCTGCTCACCATGGACTCCAGTGTTCTGGGTTGGGGGCCCCATATAGACAGCCAAATAACACAGGGGGAGATTGGTTCCAGATTAGACAGGACCCGTCCAATAAACTGGCTGGAGCTCAGAGCCATCTTTCTGGCACTGAGGCACTTCAGGGGCACTGACGGGATCTCATGTACTTGTGTTGACAACATGGCCGCAAAGGCACACGTCAACAGACGGGATGAGATCTAGGGCCCTGATGAGGGAGGCCAAATGTTTTGGGCTGTGGGCGAAGAGACATTTGCTATCCATCTCGGCAGACCATATCTCTGGGGTCAACAACTCCCTAGACGACTGGCTCAGTCGGAGCTCGGTCAACCACGTAGAATGGTGCCTTCACCTGTCGCTATTCAAGGAACTTTCCCTCAGGTTTGGGAGTCCGGTAGTAGATCTATTTGCCACCCTCCAAAACGCTCAAACAGATTTTTCACCAGGTTTCCTTGTAAGGGAGCAGAGGGGACCAATGCTCTTTGGAGCAGATGGCCAGGGATCTCCTCTTTGTCTTTCCCCCTCTTCCCATCATTCTGGCAGTCATTTGGAAGATGTTGGAGGAATGGGCAGAGCTAATTCTCCTGGCCCCCCATTGGCCCAGGAGGCACTGGTTTGCAGACCTGGTGAACCTGTCTATAGCCACTCCCTGGGGGATCCCAGCCAACAAAATCTCACTCCATCACTCCATGGAGCCTTATTCCACCCAGATCCCCAGTGGTTCAAACTGACCATGTGGGGCTTGAACAGCAACATTTGAGAGAGGCTAATATAGGGGTTTTTGTAAGTGGTGTTTGAAGGAGGGCCTCAATCCTACCTCAGCTTAGGTAGCAGAGGTATTATGTTTCCTTCAAGACAGATTAGAGAAGGATTTAGCACCTAACACCCTACGTTGCCAGGTAGCAGCCCTTTCCTCAGTTCTCTCCTGAGAAACCTTTCCTGCCTTGTCTCACCACCCTTCTGTCTGGTGATTCTTGAAAGGGGCTTCCATCCTACGCCCTCCGGATGTACACAGGTATCTTTCTTGGGACCTTCCGAAGGTGCCCCAGGCCCTGGCGGGACCTCCCTTCGAACCCCTTCAGTCAGTGTCTCTTCAATGTCTGTCTCTTGATTCTGAAGGTGGTTTTTCTAATAGCAATAATATCTGCTAGAAGGGTGACTGAGCTGGCTGCTCTTTCGGTCAGACGTGATCTATGCACCTTTCATAATAATAGAGTTGTTCTCCATTTAGATCCCACCTTCATCCCGAAGGTTAATACCTGGTTCCACAGGTCGCAGGACATCGTGTTGCCAGATTTCTGCGCTTGCTGTGCCATGATTAGAACGTAAGTGGCATACCTTAGATGTTAGGAGAACACTTAGAATTTACTTCAAACATAGTTCTGCCTTTAGAAGAACCGAAGCTATGTTTGTATACTTTTCCCCATTGCACTTGGGGAACAAGGGTTCCCCTCCCACCTTAAGTAGGTGGATCAGAGCATGTATTGCACAGGCCTACAAGTCTACAGCTCTCCCGGTGCCCAAGGGTCTGTCAGCACACTCTACCAGAAGTGCCGCGGCTTCAACTGCCTGGGTCACCCAGGTACCCCTGGAAGAAATTTTCAGAGCAGCCACATGGGCATCTCTGTCATCCTTCATCAGACATTACCATCTAGATTCCTTTTCCTCTGCGAGTGCAGCCTTTGGCAGATGGGTACTTCAGAGAGTGGTTCCGCAATTGGATTTATCAGCTGGACGAGGACCCTCCCGTGGACATGCAGGCTTTGGTATGTCCCATCCTGGACTCTCGCAGCAGCATGGAGGAGAATTGTTATTGGTATAATTACCTGAGAATGCCCTTTCTATCTATGGCTGCTAGAGTCCAACCCCACCCTTTATTTCGTCCAGTCCTGGTAAGGTATGTTCGATGTTTAAGGTTCTTTTTGGCTTTCAGAGACACCCACTAAAGTCTGTCAAGTATCTTCGCCAAAGCTGGGGAGACTCTCAGAGGCTGGTCTTTTATATAAGACAGACTCAGCTTGATGACATCATCAGGAGGAGTCTAACCCATCCTGGACTCTAGCAGCATAGATAGAAGGGTGTTCTCAGGTAATTATACCAACGCCCATTCTCGTGTTCACTTAGTTCAGAATCTTCATTTGTGCATGATGAAAAAAATTTGTTATATGAGGATATTAAATATTGGGTGTTAGTTTTGGTGATATTAAAAACGATTTCCATAGATTTAGAGAAAAGTATGACACACAGATCAATGAAATTCTTGTATATCAAACTGTCCAATAAAGCTATATAAGAGTATTTCAGCAGCATATATACTTTTGTGGGCAGTTGAAAAATTTTATTCATATACATGACTGTTTAAAGGCTTAATCAATACATTAGAATATATCTCTTTTTTATCTAATAATCATCTAATAATATTCCAGTTGACACTTTGATGATACATGTTATAGAAGAGATGAAAACAAGAGATTTAGGATTTCTAGGGTGGAACAAGTGAGGATTTTTCATAGGCTACAGGAGCATACTTTATTCTTTGGTTTGTATGTTATGACTCTCCGTTCTGCAATTAAAACTAAATACCATTTTAAAAACTACAATAAAACCTGACTTGCTAAGCTCACATAATTTTCTCTACAGGTTCGTATTGCTGCAAAATTTATCACTCATGCACCTCCAGGGGAATTCAATGAAGTGTTTAATGGTAAGTAAAAGAACAAAAGGTTACTGAAGTTTCTCTGTATTATTGTTAATAAAAATTCGTAGCCTTTATTTTATTTTTATTATTTATATTCTATGTAACCTTGATTGACTCCAAGTTGCTTAAAATAATTAAAACAATATCAAAGCAAGGACACAATGTCAGTAATAATACATTACAGTAATAAAAAATATTTACCGTACAAACCAATCATTTTCTAGAAAACCCTGTGTTTGCTAGTTTTTAAAAAGCCATTTTACTGAGAATAATAGAAAATAATTATTGAAACTTTTCCAATTTCTCTTGGTGGGTGCAATGATACAATATTTTATTTTGATATCCTTTCTATGTTTATGTTAAGTTCTCATATGTTTCTAAGAGAACCTTATCATTTCCTACCAAAAACAGCAGTACCTGTTAAGAACAATATAGCTAAACAATTTTTTACTCAGACATGAATCTGAATGCCAATTGACATTGCTTCAAAGCTGTAACTATCTGAATATTTACTTCCTTAGATGTTCGTTTGCTGCTCAACAATGACAATCTCCTCAGGGAAGGGGCAGCCCAGTAAGTACCATGAAAGTGTAATTGTTTTTGAAATTGTTCTCTTGATGTAAAACTAAAGTTTTCATGTAATTTTTTTACCTATAGTGACAGAATATTAATTCAAGACCATAGTTTTATAAATACTTTAAAGAGTGTAAGGCTTTTTTTTCTAGAAAAAAAACATTTATTTGACATACATTTAAAACAGACAAATCAACTTATATATATATTTATATGGTATTCAGCTTTGTTTGGGTATTTTCCCACGTCAT
This sequence comes from Laticauda laticaudata, assembly GCA_004320025.1. NCBI lineage: Eukaryota > Metazoa > Chordata > Lepidosauria > Squamata > Elapidae > Laticauda > Laticauda laticaudata. Next base: position 15,191 of record BHFT01004625.1, read on the forward strand.
TATAGTTGTGCTATTAAAGTCGCAACGTTTCAGCAAAATCTCATCTGCCATCATCAGGCTTTTGTATTGCATTTGTCTGATGATGGCAGATGAGATTCTGCCGAAATGTTGCTACAACCTTAAAAGCACAACTATAATGACGTGGGAAAATACCCAAACAAAGCTGAACAGCATACATGTAAGTACCTGCGAAAATTTAAGAAAGCATATCTATCTATCTATCTATCTATCTATCTATCTATCTATCTATCTATCTCTATGTATATATTTATATATCGTATATATTGAGTTCAGCTTCATTCGTGGATATTAGCCACGTCATTAACTGCTTTATAAGTCTGTTAGCACGTTTCGCAGAATCTCGCCTGCCATATCGGCTTCGATGGAGTTTGTATGTGGGTCAGGCTTCACAGGCGTTGGTTTTAATTGAGGTAGCTATTGTTGTGCAGGATGTTTTTTTTTTTCTACAATTCCTGATTGCGTCTGGAGTCTTGGTCTGTTGTTAACTTGGACTTGGAGTTTTGATTGATTGGTGTTTGGTTTGCTTCTGTCTGTTTGTTGGCTGTTGATTGGCTGGCAAACATTTGTTCCTGTGTTGGAGGCTTTCAGTGCAGCTTGGCTTCATGTGAACGGACGGCTGCTATTCATTAGGAAGCCAGGTTTCACCTGGCGGTGCCTGGTGGGGGATGTTCGAGCTGGAGGCATCGAGGGGTCTGTTTGTGCTCTGTGTTTCGGCTGGCTGTTGGTGTGGGATCTGTTCTATTTGAGAGTTGCAGGCTCCAATGATTGACAGTCTTGCTGGAATCATCTCTTCTATTCATGCTTTCAGGTCTTTTTTCATCTCTTGGCTTCTTGATGTTCTGTGGCTGGGTTTTCTGTAGTGGCTAGGGTTTAGTGCCTTGAAAGTTGATGTTTTAGTGACTGTGGCTTTCATGATTTGACTATGAGGAGGTGTGTTTCCAGTTTTTTATTGCATTTTTGTGTTTTCTCCAGGCGGGTACTTTTTCCGTTTATGGTCTGTCCAATGTATGTGGCCGGGCATATGCTAGGGAACTTCGTATATGCCTTGGTTTTCCAGGTCAATGTTTGTCTTTGGGGTTTCTAAGCGATGGCTGTATTTTTTTGTCTGTTTGAAGGCCAGTCTTGATGTGATCCTGTGTAGTTCTTATGTTTTGTCTGTAGTACCTCTTATGTAGGGCAGGACAGCTGTTCCATAGAGTCTGTTGTTTTAGGTCTATGTTATGTTTGTGTGTGTTTTTGTGGATAAAGCTGGTTGATTTGCGTTTTGTGGAGCGTTGGCGTCATATTCAGTGGGCTGCATAGTTCCAGTCTTTATATGTGTCTTATCTGCCAGCGTTTGGTTCTGTATTTGGTTTTTAGCCACGGAATGTTCTGTTTGCTGCGGTGGTGGGTGGATTGGGCGTAGTGCGGTTGTGGTGTGTGTTTTCTTCTGGTTACGCGTGTTTCCCAGTGTGCCATCTGTTCTTTTGTAGAAGTGATCTGATGTAGTTGTTTGTTATATTTTCCGTGTTCTGGTGAACTTGATTTTGGGTGTGTTGCTGTTTAGGTGTATTAGGAATTGTTTAGTTTTCTTTTCATTGGTGCCAAATCCAATGTGTCACGATGTATCTTGCCACAGTTTGGGTTTGTGAGGTGGCATTAGCCAGGGTCTGGTCGAATTCTCATGAACGGAGAAGTTTGCAATACGGTGTAATGTGATCCCATAGGGGTCTTCTATTTGTTGTATCTTTGTCCTTTGTTGACATATGTGTTGGTAGCGTGTTCTGTTAGTTCATTGAGGTCTTCAGCTGGTTGGTTATTATTTTTGGATAATTTCAAGGGTTTCTTTTATGGGACTTGAGGTGAACGTTGAACCACGTCAGAATTGGAAGGCAGATCTGCTTGTTCCCGTGTAGATCTTTTGATCATTTCTAAGAAGTGGTATGAGTTGTACATATTGAAGCTGCGGTTTCACATGCGGGCTGATATGTGATATGTATAATACAACACATACACACACACACATGTCTTTTACAGTATATTGAGCAATGGTTAAGTTTTTTTTCTTTATCTTACTTGCTATAATCTGCTGGTTAATTAACTCCTTCGTTTCTTTCAATGTTTTATTTTCTCTATAGTTCTAATTAATGCACCGTCTTTCTGCCATTTCCCTTACTATCTAAATATCAATATTACCTTTTCTTTACCAATTCATACAATGTTCCATTTTCATAATAGTCACTATTTGTTTATTTTTAACAATTTGGGTTAGGTATCCATCTCGCACCATTCATTTATTTTTTTTTATTACCATATCCTCTGAAGGAATGAAAGACAGTTTCCAGTTTTGTGCGGTAGGTTATTCTGGCCGCAGTTATATGTGCATTAAATATTTGATTTTTTTCTCATGTTTAACAATCTATTTCATCCTTGCAGAAAGGGTTTTGGCGTTAAGTTTTAAATTTCTCTTGTGATATTTAAAAATTCCAATTCTCTAATATTTCTCCAAACACTCTGAGCATGGGCAAGTCACCACATGTGAATTGTCCTTGTGCTAGTTACTTGTCAACGTTCGTGGTGTTGGAGTAGTTCGGTGGTAGGTTGGGGGACATCTTAGCCAGTCTCGCAGGAGGTTAATTGCCAGCGATGAACCATTTTATATAAGTTTTCTTTATATGAGACTGACATGGTTAATTTGTAATTTGTTTGGCAGATGAATTCCCATTTATCTAATTCAATACTATGACCCACGTTTTTAGCTCAAATTATCATAGATTCTGTGACTATTCTTTTAATTTGTAATCCAAAAGATATTTATATGTTTTACTAATTGTTTTCTTTTCCTCTCCTACCCTAGAGTGTATGGTTATGTGCCTATTTTTCTATAGAATCAGAAGCTAATATTTTCTTGTCTGTTTCTGACAGTGCATTTGCACAGTATAACATGGATCAGTTCACTCCAGTGAAGATAGAAGGATATGATGATCAGGTAAATTGTAATTATTCTTGTCATTTACTATAGTGTTTGCTTATTGAATTTTGGGATTAATTACATTGTAAAATCTTTCTATAGAAATATGTATAGAAAGTAACACTTTCTATAAATTTTATTTGCTGGTTCCTGCCACTTGTTTATGTTTGCAAGCCAACAAAATGTTGGATAGAACTAATGGCTATAGACTCATTCATTAGAATAACTTTCTGAAAGTAAATTTAGCAATGAAGTGAGAAGCCAGAAAAAAAAAAATATCATATTCAAAAGCAAGCTAGAGTCTGCTGGGAAAAAAAATATCAGAGATGTCTCAGTTTCATGGTCTCCTGATCCTGAACAGGATTATTAAAGGATTATTAAAGAAGTTAAAATAATTCCAGCAGCTAACCTAATAATCCCAGCAGTTTCTAACCTTGTTATAAAGTATCTTGACTTTGTTTATATAATGCTGAACTGGAAAGTATTGTTCATGTTATTTACTTGTATCAGGTTATGATGGAATCTTTTTTAATACCATATATCAACATGTGGTATTCTGTTAAGAACTAGGAAAACATTGAAGAACCAGCACATAGAGAACTAACAGATATGTGCTTTTCTGTAAGTATAAACTTAGCTTAGGTATCTTTTGCCCTCCAATATTCTTTACAATCTCTTTCTCAGTGTCATATTGAGCATTCATGATAGTGATAGCAATATACTATGGCAATTGCTTATGCTTAATGGCTGCAGCATTTTGAATAAACTGCTGTAGGGATGTAGCATTATTCTAAAGTCTCTTCAGGCCTGACAATTAAATTTAGAAACAGTAACAAGAAAATGAGCATAGCAAGGTGATGTACTGTAACTGCAACATGAGACCTGGGCACAGAGTAACTATTATCATGAGGGCAAAGGGGAGGTTTGGTCATATATTATTAATGTATTATTTATTTAACTTGAGTTGAAAATAATAGAATGTTTCCTATTCAAACAGAAATTAAATCTTTCAAGGAATATTTTCCTTGAAAAATTGTATAATCAGACATTGAACAAATTCATTTTTATAGTTCTTGAAGAAAGAGATATTGTGTTCTGAATTTGTTTAGGAATTCAGTTGCATAGTATTTCTATGAGGTGGTTCTTTCATTTGCAAAGTAGCAAATAATCATTTATCCCAGAATTGATGACTTGATGTATATTAAATTGTGCTGAACAGATGTTTTCAATTTGGAATCACTGTTCTTTTTAAGTTTTTATCTTACAGGATCATAAAAATTAATCTGTCATAGAGATGGTAGAAATTTAATAGTAATCCTGTTTGAACAATAGCAATTTCTGCCTGGACTATCACAGTAAATTATGTCTGTCGTTGAATAACTTGTGGAACTTCAGATATTTTTTTAACAGTAAAATATTTATTTTGTTTTAAGGTTTATGTGAAGCAGACAACAAATTTGTTGTGGGCTTCTTTTCTTTTCTTTTTCTTGTTAGGTCTTAATCACAGAACATGGTGACCTTGGTAACAGCCGATTTTTAGACCCAAGGAACAAGATTTCCTTTAAATTTGATCATTTGAGGAAGGAAGCAAGCGATCCTCAACCAGAAGACATAGATGCATCACTAAAGTCGTGGAGGGATGCCTGTGATAATGCATTAAGAGCTTATGTGAAAGATCATTATCCACATGGCTTTTGTACTGTTAAGTATATAACTCTTCCTATGCTAAAACTTTATTCTTATATTAATTATTGTAAAAAAAGTATTTTGACTGATAGAGTTTTTAATAGCTTGCTTTTTCAGAGTTGGAATCAGATCTATAAAAATATATTCAGGTATAAATTGCCCCACTGAACAAAGATATGTAACTTTTTCAGGTGAGGGCCATGTTGATACAGAAAAGTATTTCCCATTTCCATAGCACCTAAGGAGAATAGGATTTTCAATGCATTTATTTTTTATCAATGTAAATATTTTTCTTTAAAAATAGGTTTACAGTAAAACTATAGATGGACAGCCAACAGTTATAGCTTGCATTGAGAGTCACCAGTTTCAACCCAAAAACTTTTGGTAAGCATATTTCTAATTCTTTCATTTATAGTCAGCATACAACTCTCATTTAAAAAAAAACTATATGTTTTCAATTAATTGTTCCTATTTCTTAGAACTTTAAATTTCTCAGAGGAAATTCATCTTTTGGGGGTGTCATATATGAAATTATATTAAATATTTGTATACAAACTTACAAACCATTCCTTTGAATACAGGTTAACAACAATAATTGAACCTGCAATTTAGATTGTAAGTCATGACAAACATGTCATAAAGTAGGTCACGTGACCATGACTGATTTTATGATTTTTTTGTGGTGGCTGTTAAGCAAATGTGGCACTTGTAAAACAAACATGGAGATTAAGCAAACCCATTGTTTCCTATGGGGTATTTTTTTTTTGCTGGAAATCAGTAGTCGATACTGATTTCTGAAAAGGGCATAAAAGTATGGTTAGGTAAGTCTGGGGTGCTGCAAAAAGTTCTAAATGCAGGCCAGTTGCCAAGCGTCCAAAATGCGGTCACATGGCCATGGGAACGGAGATGTTGGAACTTGGAATCTGGGATGTAAATAGCTTTTAGGGGGGTCTGTTGTAACTTCAGATAGTTGCTAGGTGACCAGTCTTAAGTTGAAGATTGTCTGTATATGCACATATAGAATCTCAGGATTGCATATTCCTGTGTAAATGAAGCAAAATTACATACAGATAATGCTGTCTCACTTTGTGATTATTTACAATTAAAATGGTACAGGTAAATTACTGAGTACTGATCCCAAAAGAGCACATGTACATTGTTTTTTTATGCCTGTTTTATTATAATAAATAGAAACAACTGCAATTCTTCTTTGTAAGAGGATATATAGACTGGATAATTCTTATATGATTATATTTTTAAAACTGGGTATTATGACACATTTTTGGTGCCTGGATAGATAAATAATGCAATTTGAAAAATAGCCAGAAACTTATGACTTCACCAAATCTCATCGCTTTTGGAAGCATTTAAAATTATGTTCTTAGCCCTACCTATGCCATTTAATGGCAAAGAGCTTGATACAGTAAGTGTGTAGACTCTAGGAAATGCTGCCTTGAAAGGAATGTCATTTTATTAACCTGAAAACCATTTAAAGGGAATAATTTTCAGCCCATTCTCCCATTACTATAAATAATGTAGTTTCTGGTTTTGGTAGGAATGGACGCTGGAGATCAGAATGGAAATTTACCATTACTCCACCTACAGCTCAAGTGATTGCAGTGCTCAAGATCCAGGTTTGTTAAGCTATATAGCAACTGTACCAATAAACTCCTTCCAAAATTTGATTCTCTCAAATAGGAAATTACACAACTGCCTACTGGAATTGGGTATGTCTAATTTAATGAAAAGAAGGACTAGAAAAGAAGGACTGCTATAAATTTGTTACTGCTTCCCTAGCATTATTTAGAAATGGCCCAATATATTTAAAAATAGTAATATCCTTGAGAAATAAATTTGCTTTGTGCTTTCTTATTGCTAAAATTTATTATATAAATTAAGATAGTTGCACAATATGGATTTGTGTAACTATTGTGTGCAATTTAACTGATGAATTATAAATAATGAGCAAATTTTTAAAAGTACATTCAATATAAATTGATGAACATTTTTAAAAAGGTAAAAATGTATTTTTATAAGTAAAAATATCCCGTATCTGTAGTATGCATAGCTTGAAATAAGGCCATTTAGCTTTGTCAAAACTTGATCAGAAGCATCAAGGAAAAGACTTTTCTCTTTAAATTAAGAAAGAATGAAGGCCTTGTTCCTGTACAGTATTTAGTACAAAGCATTTAAATTGTCAATGGTTTCATTTTAATACAGGTGCATTATTATGAAGATGGTAATGTGCAGCTGGTTAGCCACAAAGACATACAGGACTCTGTAGCAGTTTTGGTAAGTGAGGAAGTTTACTTAATATATTATTATTTTGCTGTCTTTTTTACATATAATTCTTCTTTCAAAGATAGGAGTTATGAGTAGGGAATAGCATTTTGCTTAGGGAGACAGTGCTGTGCAGGATGTATTTTAGTCCAGAACATAAAGTAATTTCTGCATTTCAAAAGTGACTTTTTGCTTCCTCAGAGAATTAAACCTTTGTTTATGTGCTGTCTTTTGAAGAATATTGTATACAGATAGTCCTCAATTTACAACCATTTGTTTAACAACAATTCAAACTTATAACAGCACTGAAAAAGTGACTTATGACCACTTTTCCCACTTATGACCATTGCAGCATCCCCATACTGACATGATTAAACTTGGGGGCTTGGGACTAGTATGCATTTACAATGGTTGCAGCATGCCAGGGTCCTGGGATTGTTGTAACCTTGGAGCTCCATTGACAAGCAAAGTCAATGGGGAAATCCAGATTTGCTTAACAACTGCAGGATTCACTTAACTGTAGTGATGCACTTAACCATAGCAAAAAGGTTGTTGAGTGGGGTATGAGTCATTTAGCAACTGCCTTGCTTAGCAGTAGAAATTTTGGGCTCAATTATGGTCATAAGTCAAGGACTACCTCTAAGCAAAAACTATTGGTTTTCCAGCTATACCCCCCCACCCCAAATTGAATCTACAATAATAACATCTATGTATGTAGATACATAGTAGATGAAATACTATATTGTCAATTTATCAGCCTCTGTGGAGTCAGGTTTAAGCTGTGCTGTCTCTACCATTAAATTACATGAGGCATATTTCCTATATTTGTGAACAGGCCTTCTTCAGGAGGGAATCTATTGTTGATACTGACTTGTAGATTACTCATATTCATGTGGTACTCATATTTTTGGCAAATGCTAAAAGAGACATCAAATAAGTATTTTCAGTAAAACTAAAACAGAAAACTTTAACACCAACTGCACTTGTACCATGAACACATTTAATGAAAAAAAATACTGCAGAATAATAATAAGGCAGTCAGAAATATGTTAATTAAGGCATATTTGATCATTTGATCGGATATTGTTGGTGATTATTGTGTCAAAAAGTGAGTCAGAAGGTTAAGATTGTGGATGTTAGTGGACTGAGAGAAATCAAATTCAAAGCTAAATTACTTTTACCCATGGAAACTTAACTGGATATTTGTGCCCTGTCTGAAACTACCAGATGTTTTTTATTTTATTTAGCATATGACATCTACAGAGGGCATGCAATCACTGATGACAATACAATCTGATGTGTTATTATGTAGTTATAATGATAAAATATCCCCATTTAAGTTGCCTTGAGCTTTTGAAGAAAAATTCGAATAAGAAAAATTTCAAAACACACAAACGGGCTTACATCCACATCGAGGAATTGATTTCAGTTTATAAAACATTTCCTTCCTATCTTTCTTTGCTCCTACAGAATCCCTGAACTAGGACAATTTTGGAGGAGGAAAAGCTAGATTTATAAATCTATAATTATTCTGTGAGAAATTGGCAAAATTGATTTTCATCTAGACACTTACCAAACACAAATCTGTTCTTTAATAATGATTAACAATTATGCAATGTATATCAGTCCAACCTAAATTTACAATTTTCATTCAAAACCTAAGACATGAGACACCAAGTTCAATTGAAAATTTAGGAATATGTATTCATTATGCCATAAAATTGAACTTATAAAACATTAAAAATATCCTAAAGACTCATACAGTGTGAAAGACTAACATTTGCATTCTGCTTTTGTAGAACGATGTCCAAACAGCAAAAGAATTTATTAAAATCATAGAACATGCAGAAAATGAGTATCAGGTAAGAAGATAGAATGAATTATTATTATTATTAATAATAGTATTTATAATAATAATATAAAAATGCATTTTCAATCACATTCTATTTGTTTTAGAGTTCTGTGTTAGGGGAGGACATAGAACTTAATTCTTTCCTTCCTAAAATTTTTGTCCGCAATGGATACAGTTACTACAGTAAGGAACAGTATGCACTACAACAATCACTCAGATTCATTGATTCAAGGTTTCAATACAGCTGTCCTTTAATGAAGTTCTTAAGTCTGGTACAGTTAATTAGAGCTGCATCTTGCTGATTAACATGACTTTTCTAAATAAAATAAGCAGTTTATCTAAATAATCAAATGTTTATTTTACTAATCACACCCAATTTCAGTTCATTAAAAAGTATCAGTCCGAAGACTTTGTGAAATTATGTTGGATTGTGTCTCCAAATGTTTGGTAATTTTATCTTTAATTTTCTATTACTAATAAAAGAATATTTGTAGCTCAGAGTTGAAATGCATTGTGAATGCAGAAGCATTGATGATGTTACCTAGTTTGGGGATAATGAAGTATCTTCAAGAAAGCAACAAAGCTCAAGAGAGCATCTAGGACTCCTCATTTTCTATTACAATTCTCACAGTTTGGGCCATGTGCTCTTCAAATTTCCTTTTTGCCTCCTTTACTGTCGCATTTCTTTTGGCAGAATTGGTGCTCCTCTTTGTTTCCTCTATTGGGAATAGGTCTTTTACTTTCTAAGAACTTTCCTGACCCTCGTAGCTTCCTTTACAGTATTAGTCATGAAAGCCTCTTCTAATCAAGTTCTACAGATTTCAGATATCTCTACTGTCTTCTAGGACCAGGCATTTAAGATCATTCTTTTGGCCTGCCCTCCTCCAACATTCATAGACAACAGTCCCATGCCTTATTGAATAGTCACCACATCTGTCATATTAAGTCCTACACTTAGGTAAGAAAAACCAAAAGTACACATATAGACTGGGTGAATGGAAGAATCTTGGAGTCTTAGTAGATAACCAACTAAATATGAGCCAGCAGTGTGCAGCAGCCACCAAAAAAGCTAATGCAATCCTAAGTTGTATTAACAGAGGGATACAGTCAAAATCAAGGGAAGTACTAATACCATTCTATAAAGTCTTAATAAGACCACACCTTGAGTACTGTATCCAGTTTTGGTCACCACACTATAAAAAAACATGTTGAGACTAAAAGTACAGAGAAGAGCAACTAGGATGATTAGGGGACTGGAGACTAAAACATATGAAGAAAAGTTACAGGAACTGGGCATGGCTAGTCTACTGAAGAGAAGGACCAGGGGAGGCATGATAGCAGTCTTCCAATATTTGAGGGGCTGCCACAGGAAGGAAGGGATCAAGCTATTTTCTAAAGCACCTGAGGCCATAATGGATGGAAACTGAGCAAGGAGAGATTTAAGTTAGAAATAAGGAGAAACTTTCTGACAGTGAGAACAATCAACTTCCTTTGTCAGAATGGTATAGGGTTTCTTGGCGGGGGGTTGGACTAGATGACCTACAAGGTCCCTTCCAACTCTGATTCTGTTATCTGTCTAGATTATGCTTTCTATTTTTAAGCCCCCCCCCCAATTTAGGCCCCCCCCATTTAGAATAGGTATGATTCTTTTTAATTCCTTCCAACTATGTCCAGATTTGAAATACTTTGCAAAGTAGAAGACTTTACATTCATTTTATTATATGTATATTTCATATTTCTTACATAATAAATTGAAAGTAGCTTGCACAGGACTCACAAGTAGTTTTTCGCTGTAGCATTTATTTGTTAAACAAAATGTGTTTTTAACTTTTCTACACGTTGTTGAAAAAAATAGGACTGCATTTGGGGGCTATGATTACTGTTCAAAGCAACATTGATAATAGAAAACTTTTATTTTTCCAATAGGGAGAGCCCTTTTTTTTCCCCTCCCTGTCATTTGAGAAATATCACCTCCTGGGTCCATTTATTTATTACATGACTTTTACTGAAGATTGATATAGGATTTTGCTTAATAAATAATTCTAAAGTGCTCAAAAGATTAATCCACTACTTATAGTGGGAGCAGATTGGTCATAGGAAGAAGATAACAGGATTTGATGATTTCAGCTGACGGTTCTTTAGAAAAAGTAAATGTACCATGCCATCCATAGGTTAATCTTTTCTCAATTCAGGCAGAAGCACTCTGCCTCTCTTTGAGCATGGGATTATTTGGAAGTGTATACCAGCGCTCTTTTTTCTGCATGGGGAAATGATCTATCTCAGCAGAGCAGGCACTGAGGAAGTAAAGAGAATGTACTTTTATCTTGCTTTGACTAATCAATGTGCACACTAGGATTGGTTAAAATCTGTCAGTAGTTAATCAGTATACATTATAAATATGTACATTTTGACCTTCTAACCTCTAACCCACTGAATTATTTGCAGACAGCAATCAGTGAAAATTATCAGACAATGTCAGATACCACATTCAAAGCCTTGCGTCGCCAGCTACCAGTCACCCGTACTAAAATTGATTGGAACAAAATCCTCAGCTACAAGATTGGCAAAGAAATGCAGAATGCCTAAGAGTAGAGGTGCTGTAAGAAATATTAGCATGCAAAATAAACAGAGCAAATATGGTCCTTTGCCAAGTAGGTGGGCTTCCTGAAATTGGCATTTGTCTCGGGCTTTTGGCGTTAACAGGTTTTATAGCCTTACAAAGGACTGTTAAGAGACATAACATTTTGTTTGTGTATGTTCCTGCCTTGAAACATCTGGTGTAAGAGTTCAGTGCATTTCTTAGTAGGCTTACTTAGTATAGCCACTTTGGGATCAGTGCTATCAGTCCTTGTATTTGCTAAAAAGTGTCTTCGCTAAAAAGAGTCTTTCTAGAAATGCAGGCTGGTAATATTGGATTTACAGTCCCAGTACTTTTTCCAGCACAGGTATTATATTCAATTTAATAGAAATGCTGGCAGCTTTATGGTGTTGCTTTACACCAGATACAACTTTCCCTCGCTTGTCTCCCCTCAAAACTGCCAATCACTAACTAGCAATATCTTCTAGGCTTACCTTTTTCATGTTTGCAAAGTGTTTACAAGACTCTTCCCAGAAATGCCAAGAAGGCCAGGTCTTCTTAAATGCTGTTTTGGGGGGTGATTGTTTTTGTTTTTAAATCCAAAGACTTGAGTCTCATTTTCTTCGAGTAAACTATTTTTCTCATTTGTATTCCTGGAAGTACGGTTAATATAAATATCTGCATTTTTACTGGATGGGTCATCCATTTTTCTTAATACTTGTCTGCTGCTCAGATACTTGTTTAGATAGAGAAGAAATTACAGAAATGAAATGCTGTAAATGTTTATTGGATTTATTGTGCTTTGATGCTTTGTGGCAAGCTGATGGTATTTGCATCAGAATTGTATGAATGAACATGTCTAAGTGAGTCAATAAAATGTTTGCACCAGGGCATATTTTGGAGTTTCTTGTTTATTTTAAGATACTTGGAGAAATTTGGTTCATTAAGAATATTTCCATATCATGTTATGTTAAATTAGGGCTAATTAAACCACAGATTATACAGAGCCCAAATACTCCTCCTTTGGAGAGAAAAGCAGGTAAAAATATTTAAGTGTTTTATCTAAAATTTCTTTGATGTTTTTAAATTATTTCTCCATAAGTATGCAAGAGTTATTAGCTCTAATTCTAGTTCCAAGATAGCTTAAAATTCTGTCTTGTTCACAAACTATAAAGCATGTGGGCCTAGGGCTTTCAAACTCGTAGCCTGCAGGCTAACTATGTTACACACTGGCCACGCTCACACCCGGTTTAGAGAAGGGGGAAAAGTCACAATATGTCACGTGAAGTGCGCACTCACCGAACTGGTTGTTAAACTGGCAGCATCACACCACTGGAAATAGGCAATAATAACAGCATTGTCCAAGCCTGACTGTATTTTCCTTTCTTTCCCTCTCATACCCCAGGATAGATTTTTAATTCTTAGATTAAAACTGGCTCAATTGACTTTGAATCACTATTGGCAAAGCTTCTAGTCCCAATATTGCTGAGGGTGAAGATAGGCAAAAAGATGATAATCACACTATCCTCCATGATTTTCTGAAAGAAATAAATTACCTCAGTGTACATGTGATTCAAGAGATCCCACAGGATGTATTAGGCATATACTCAGTGCTTAAAAATGCATGATATGGCATGCTATCTGATACATCAGGTACACAGATTTCAGGTAGAATCTCTGAGTACTATCATATTCTAGGAGAAAATTACCTGACCCATTCAGGCTTACAGATATACTTACCGATTCCAATTTAGCCATCCCATTGGAAGTTACTAAATTTCAAGTAATAGGGTGCTGTCTACTCCTGGTAGCAGATAGGAGGCATGGATATTCCGTACCAAATGTAGGCTTTGAGGCTGGGGGCTTAATCAAAAAAAGCAGACCCTTCACCAATTCTTAGCCTCAAGTACCATGGCAATTATGGACATAAGAGGTTTGATTTTTCTGCCAAAGTCAAAGGACTACCCTCACCAATCTCCAGGCTGAGAAGTTGCTACTGTCCCTTCCAATGTGCCTCTTTCCCTTTAAAGCCTAAAAGTGTAATGATCCCAGGGACCTCAGAGAAAATTCAGGTAAATCTGGAAGATGCTGTTGTTATCACCTCAATAGGTATAGTCTTCCTATGATTATGTCTAAAGAAGCTAATGAGGCCTCTTAAGTTTGTGAAAAGACTATCTCTTTTCCAAGCTTATTTTATTTGCTAAGAGAACACTGTGTCTATCTACAAATTCAGGATGATAGCAGACATCTGCATTTTGTCATAAAAGCATTGGATATTCTGAGAAAATGTTTTGAACACTGTTCCAAAAGTTCAAGGACAAAGCACATACAAAATAACTTGCATGATTGGCTACAAATTTGCAGAAGGCAATCTCTCTCTTATCTCTACCAACTATTTGTTTTGCTTCCAGAATGCACAACAAGCTGAATGACTCAGGACGAGAAGGATGGTGGTGAAGGTTTTGCCATCTAAACTATGCCTTAAGAAGTCAAATTCTTACCAATGTTTTGAAGAAATTTCTGCAAATTTTATATCAAAATCACTTTATGTTATACTGTTTACAGTGTTAATTATATACAATATGACACACAATTGCATCTCAAAGAAGTGGAAGGGGAAAATACTTTTTCTTTTTTGTCCCTTTTTTGTCTTTATTTTATTTACAGTATCAGGTAGTTGAATTAACATAATTCCATGATATTTAAAAACAAAGAAATATAAAACTGTACAAAAAAAATACCATGTAAATAAAAGGTCGGGTACTATAATTCAACATGCTGTATACATCAGAATACATCAGATTATAGTCTATTGTTCTTTAGGTAAATCATAAAATCCTACCAAGTTTGGTAAAATTGTGGTTCCTGCTTCTGAAATCTCACTACTTTAAATTTATCAGCAATTCTTTTCTAACGTGGCAATTGAAGAGGCAAAAATCCACAACTAAGTTTTTATATTATATAAAGGGTTCCAGTGTTTCATAATTATTGTTTTGGCTATTATAATTAAATAGACAATCAATTGTTTGATACACACACACTGTACACACACAAACCAATTTGTCTCCTGCATGAAATTATCAAGATCACCCCAAGTTTCCTTTAATGCATATGGTAAATTTCCTATTTCTAATTGCAGTAATAACTTGTACATTTTTAAAATTGTTTGGTTGTCATAAATAATGGAGTATTACATTCTCAAAATTGATGTAAGGCTGTATTGCTGAGGGTCTAATATTTCTATTGTCCAAAAGAGATTTAAATTAGTACCAAAAAAGCCATGGTAGTTTGTCACCTATTTATTGATCTATCTTATCTTTATTGAGAGGTCCACCATTGCTATAAAAGCCTTTTAGACTATAAAGATTATATTAACCCATATGTTTCATTTTAGCCAAACCATAATAATTATTCTGATCAAAATATGTTATCCAACAGCTACAGGAAAATGTTCCTTATCAAAACTGAGTATCCATTTTTTTTAATAAAGTTTTATTGAGTTTTAACAAAACAAATAAAACATCTTATTTGAGTACAGCATCGTTCCAGGTTATCATATTTCCATAAAGACACAATTTCATATGCATATTCATCTTATGTATTCAACTTCATATTTTATTACTCTTTTTCCAACTTTTCATGATTTCTTTCTTTACTACTCTTAATTTTATTTTATGGTTATCTCATTTTCTTCTTATTCAATTGTATTTCTTTTATCTAAATTTCTATATCTTTATATTCATTGTACTTATACTTTCATCTGTCTTGTTTACAATTTCACATGAAATTCCAACATTCTTAAGAAGCAAAATTCCCCCTATGATTGCCAATTGGAAGTGCAACGCCTTCAAATCTTATTGTTATTATCATATGAAATCTTATTAAACATTGAATTTGTGTATTCTAAAATTGTAATATTCAACTTTCTAATATCTATTTTTTATCATGTAGATCTCATCATTCAGACTTTGTTTGGTACTTCCCCTTGAAAATGTAAAAAGAAAAATTCTAAAAACATATATATATATATATATATATATGTGCTGTTCAGCTTCCTTCGGGTATTATCCCAGGTCATTGTAGTGCTTTTAAAGT